>OZ010725.1:7535329-7542829 GCA_963932345.1 Ophion ventricosus | reverse complement strand
CTGAAAAATATGATCCAAGAATTTTTAGTATTTTTAGTAATACTAAAAATTTAGTATTACTAAATTTAAAAAAATTATTATTACTAAAAATACTAAAAATTCTTGGATCATAGTTTTCAGTATAGTATTATTATTATTATTATTATATATAATAATATACTGAAAAATATGATCCAAGAATTTTTAGTATTTTTAGTAATACTAAAAATTTAGTATTACTAAATTTAAAAAAATTATTATTACTAAAAATACTAAAAATTCTTGGATCATAGTTTTCAGTATTGTATTATTATTATTATATATATAATACTATACTGAAAAATATGATCCAAGAATTTTTAGTATTTCTAGTAATACTAAAAATTCTGGGATCATATTTTTCAGTATATTATTATTATTATTATTATTATTATATATATATATATGATACTATACTGAAAAATATGATCCAAGAATTTTTAGTATTTTTAGTAATACTAAAAATTTAGTATTACTAAATTAAAAAAAATTAGTATTACTAAAAATACTAAAAATTCTTGGATCATAGTTTTCAGTATTGTATTATTATTATTATATATATAATACTATACTGAAAAATATGATCCAAGAATTTTTAGTATTTCTAGTAATACTAAAAATTCTGGGATCATATTTTTCAGTATATTATTATTATTATTATTATAATATATATATATATATGATACTATACTGAAAAATATGATCCAAGAATTTTTAGTATTTTTAGTAATACTAAAAATTTAGTATTACTAAATTAAAAAAAAAATTAGTATTACTAAAAATACTAAAAATTCTTGGATCATAGTTTTCAGTATTGTATTATTATTATTATATATATAATACTATACGGAAAAATATGATCCAAGAATTTTTAGTATTTCTAGTAATACTAAAAATTCTGGGATCATATTTTTCAGTATATTATTATTATTATTATTATATGTATATATATATGATACTATACTGAAAAATATGATCCAAGAATTTTTAGTATTTCTAAGAATACTAAAAATTTAGTATTACTAAATTAAAAAAAAATTAGTATTGATAAATTTAAAAAAAATTAGTATTGCTAAAAATACTAATTTCTAGTAATACTAAAAATTCTGGCATCATATTTTTCAGTATATTATTTTTTTTTTTTTTTTTTTAAGGAGCCTGAATGCAAGTATATTATTATTATTATTATTTTCTCAGTCTCAGTCAGTATATTATTATTATTATTATTGTTATTATTATTATTATTATATATATATAATACTATACTGAAAAATATGATCCAAGAATTTTTAGTATTTCTAGTAATACTAAAAATTTAGTATTACTAAATTTAAAAAATTAGTATTAATAAAAATACTAATTTCTAGTAATACAAAAAATTCTGGGTTCATATTTTTCAGTATAGTATTATTATTATTATTATTATTATTATTATATATATAATACTATACTGAAAAATATGATCCAAGAATTTTTAGTATTTCTAGTAATACTAAAAATTTAGTATTACTAAATAAATAAAAAATTACTATTACTAAAAAAATACTGATTCCTAGTAATACTAAAAATTCTGGGTTCAAATTTTTCAGTATATTATTATTATTATTATTATTATTATTATTATTATATATACACAATACTATACTGAAAAATATGATCCAAGAACTCGTATCGCAAAATTGACAAGACCGAAAGAAAAAAAAAAAAAAAAAAAAGAAACTCGTCATTCCGCGCGAGGAACAAAGAAAAGAAAGAAAGAAAGAAAGAAAGAAAAAAAAACCGGAAACCAGAAACAATAGCAACGGTCTGCCGAAAAGAAGCAAAAAAAAGTTCAATGGATATCGCGACTTGTAGTGGCAATATAATCGGAATGATGTATATGATGCGGATGGTTGGGAATCGCGCCCCTTCCACTACGCCTCCGTTTCCCCCCACCCCCGCCAACTCCCTCCTCCCGCCGCCCTCCCGACCCCCCGCCCCCGCAACCATCCAGCCGCCCCCTCCCGCCCTCCCCCGCTCCCATCCGCTGGTCCGTCTGAAATCCTTGCTCTTTTACGCAATTTTAGCGTTTATTAAAGTTTGCTCGCAAATGAAACGAAGCCCATATAACCTACCTAATTTGGCGAGTAGCATTTTCGAGTGGTTGCGCCACTCCAAGAGGTGGGAGAAGGCCAAAGTGAGACGGCAGATATGACGGAGCGAGAGTGTACGTGTGCCGAAGGGCAAGAGTCGAAGGGAGCAAGAGAGAGAGAGAGAGAGAGGGGGAGAGAGAGAGAGAGTGAGGGGGCGGGGGTGGCACAAGGTTCTATTGACAGCGGTTATTGCCTAACTGCGTACCTCAACCTAATATGCCTGGCTCGTCCGGGGATCTGCATACAGCGTGAGTAGGAGTTGGATGAGGCGGAGAGGTGGGAGGAGGCGGTTTGGAGGGTATAAGGGGGCGAGGAGGGGGGGGGGGGGGCGGTTGAAGCAACCTCCCGAACGAAAACTGCGAACACGGTCTGCTCGAATCTCTAATTCACGGTGGCGAACGCGAGGCCTAGGAGCTTCGGCACACAGCTTTCCGCATTCTCGGTGCTTCACCGTCGGTCGCTCATCCCCCTCATCCTGGCAACCCTTCCTTTTTTGGTCTCTCTCTCCCCCCACGACCCCCCCCCCCCCGAGCCCTTCGAGCTGGGGCTGAGGAACCACCGGTGGCGCCCTCTACAACTACCGCAGCGCTAACCAACACTTCCGCTTTACGCCACAAACGGACTGATTGTAATAAGTGATTTTGGATTTGCTCTTTTTTTCCCTTCAGCCTCGTCTTTGGTCCGCTTGTAGTTCTTTTTTTGGAGTAATTGTCGCTTTTGGCAGTTTGAGGATAATTGACGCTTTGTACTTCCGTATGGCCGTGGATTGGAAGCATTCGGGGAATGTCTTCTTTCGTCAAAGTTCTGAGAGTTCTTTGGCCAAAGAAGACGTCATTTCGAGTTGCTTTTTGAGGCTGTCAATGGAAGTTTCTAGAATTTTCCAGACGGGCATGTTCTAGAACGTTGCCAGAATGTTCTAGAATGTTACAGAATATTTCAGAATGTTCTAGAATGTTCCAAAGTGTTCTACAATGTTACAGATTCTTTCAGAATGTTCTAGAATGTTCCAGCGTGTTATAGAATCTTTCAGATGCTTCGAAATATGTTCTAGAAATGTTCTAGAATGTTATAGACCCTTTCAGAATGTTCTAGAATGTTCTAGAATGTTCCAGAATGTTATAGAATCTTTCAGATGCTTCGAAATATGTTCTAGAAATATTCCAGAATGTTCTAGAATGTTGCACGATGTTGTAGAATCTTTCAGAAGGTTCGAGAACGTTGTAGAAATGTTCCCGAATGTTCTAGAATGTTGTATGATGTTCCAAAATGCTATAGAATCTTCGAGAAGGTTCGTGAATGTTCCAGAAGGTTCCAGAATGTTGTAGAATCTTTCGGAAGATTCTAGAATGTTCTAGAAATGTTTTAGAATGTTTGACAGTGCTCTAGAATGTTTTAGAATGTTCCCGAATGTTCCCACGTTGTTCGATAATGTTCCAAAATGTTATAGAATCTTTACGAAGGTACGAGGTTGTTCTAGAAATCTTCCAGATGGCTTGAGAATGCTCTAGAATGTTCGAGAATGTTATAGAATCTTTCAGAAGGTTCGAGAATGTTCTAAAAATCTTGCAGAATGTTTGAGAATACTCTACAATGTTTCAGAATGCTTTCAGGATGATCGACAATGTTTTAGAATGTTCCAGAATGTTATAGAATCTTTCAGAAGATTCTAGAATGTTTTAGAAATGTTTTAGAACGTTTGAGAGTGCTCTAGAATGTTTTAGAATGTTTCCGAATGTTCCCAGGTTGTTCGATAATGTTCCAAAATGTTATAGAATCTTTGCGAAGGTACGAGGTTGTTCTAGAAATCTTCCAGATGGCTTGAGAATGCTCTAGAATGTTCGAGAATGTTATAGAATCTTTCAGAAGGTTCGAGAATGTTCTAAAAATCTTGCAGAATGTTTGAGAATACTCTACAATGTTTCAGAATGCTTTCAGGATGATCGACAATGTTTTAGAATGTTCCAGAATGTTATAGATTCTTTCAGAAGGCTCGAGAATGTTCCAGAATGTTATAGAATCTTTCAGAAGACTCGTGAATGTTCCAAAATCTTCCAAAATCTTCCAAAATCATCGTGACACTTTCTCAAATGTTCCAGAAGATTTCTGCACCAAACATGTTCTCCATTCTTTTCAACGGCTTGCGCCCAATCTCTCCGCGAGCTTTTGCTTATCCCTCTTTCGCAGAAGCCCTTCGGATGGACTTCTTTTGGCAAAGAAGTTCATCTTTGCGAAAAAGCTCCATCCAAGTCCATCCAAGTGGACTCCTTTGGCATAGAAGTCCACTTGGATGGACTTCTTTTGGCCAAGAAGTTCATCTTTGCGAAAAAGCTCCATCCAAGTCCATCCAAGTGGACTCCTTTGGCATAGAAGTCCACTTGGATGGACTTCTTTTGGCCAAGAAGTCCATCTTTGCCAAAAAGCACCATCCAGGTCCATCCAAATGGACTCCTTTGGCCAAAAGAAGTCCACTCGGATGGACTTCTTTTGGGCAAGAAGTCCATCCAAGTGTTTCTTTTTTTTCCCAGTCCATGGAACTACATGAATTCCGCTTTTCTTTTTTTTTTTTTTTTTGCATTCTTGACACTTGTCCATTAGAATTTACCGTATACGTCACGATTCGAAACATTAAATTTTCTCGTCAAATCATTTGCTCGCGTAACACACATACGTATGTTTAACCACAAACATTGACATATTGACTTGTAAATCGGTTATATCTTGAATTATAAATATACGCATTAATCGTACGCGATATCGTTGTGTACAAAATAATTATAAATCCACAAAGCACCAAATCCCGTGTTCGCCCACGCATACGTACATTGACGCGCAAGTCTGCTCGTATGGACGATCCAAAATGGATACGTACGTGTGGATGTTGTAGACAAAGCAGTAAATCGGTGACACGTTCACTGGCTGCATTTGAAAGCCTGTTAACTTCGGGGTGAGGCGGGGGCGGGGAGGGGGGGGGGCGGGGGAGGCGGAATATTAGCTCGTCGAACGTTGGGAATTAACCCCATTGCGGTTCACGTTGAAAATGATGACATCATTATTAAACTGCCGTAGCAACTTACGGAAATTGATTAAACTATCAAATTAGCTCTCTACCAATATTAACACGATTCACGTTGATGTTTTGGGGGCGGGGGTGGGGGGGGGGGGGGTGTTGCTGGTTGGGATCCGTTTAGGTCTACTGGTCGTGCCAATGTGGGGGCTACTTTACCCGTACCTCATCGAATATTTCTCGTCATCCGAGAATCCATGGTAACCGTCGTCTGCGTATGGTCGTACGCTTTTCATTCTCCCCCCCCCCTCTCTCTCTCTCTCTCTCTCTCTCTCTCTCTCTGTCTCTCCCTCTCTCTCTCTTGCTCGCTATCTATCTCTCGGATAATAGACTCACGGATTGTTAAATTGCGACTGTAATTGTAATCGTGTGAGACGAGAGTGCATTCTTATTATTATTTTTTTCAGGCTCAAATGTGTGGAAACTTTGCCTCGTAGTTTTTCCAGGTGATAATTAACTTATCGATCGATCGATCGATCAATCAATCAATCAATCAATCAATCAATCAATCAATCAATCAATCAATCAATCAATAAATCGCTCTTTCTCTCGCTTGCTCACTCACTTACTTACTCACTCACTCAGTCACTAACCCAAACAAACTCAGTCACAAACCCAAACAAACTCACTCACTCAGCCACAAACCCAAACAAACTCACTCACTCAGTCACAAACCCAAACAAACTCACTCACTCAGTCACAAACCCAAACAAACTCACTCGGTCACTAACCCAAACAAACTCACTCACTCGGTCACTAACCCAAACAAACAAACTCACTCACTCGGTCACAAACCCAAACAAACTCACTCACTCAGTCGCAAACCCAAACAAACTCACTCGGTCACTAACCCAAACAAACTCACTCACTCGGTCACTAACCCAAACAAACAAACTCACTCACTCAGTCACTAACCCAAACAAACTCACTCACTCGGTCACAAACCCAAACAAACTCACTTACTTAGTCACTCACTCGGTCACTAACCCAAACAAACTCACTCACTCAGTCACTAACCCAAACAAACTCACTCACTCGGTCACAAACCCAAACAAACTCACTCACTCGGTCACAAACCCAAACAAACTCACTTACTTACTCACTTACTCGGTCACTAACCCAAACAAACTCACTCACTCAGTCACAAACCCAAACAAACTCACTCACTCGGTCACAAACCCAAACAAACTCACTCACTCGGTCACAAACCCAAACAAACTCACTCACTCGGTCACAAACCCAAACAAACTCACTTACATACTCACTCACTCGGTCACTAACCCAAACAAACTCACTCACTCAGTCACAAACCCAAACAAACTCACTCACTCAGTCACAAACCCAAACAAAACTCACTCACTCAGTCACTAACCCAAACAAACTCACTAGCTCGCTAACTAACTCACTAATTTACTCACTCACTCACTCACTAATTCACTCGCTCTCCAACCCAAATAAACTCACTCACTCGCTAGCTCCCTCACTCATTCGCTCACCCAAACGAACTCACTCACAACTCACGCACTAACCCAAACAAACTCACTTACTAGCCTCACTCACTCACTAACTAACTCACTAATTCACTCACTCACTAATTAACTCACTCTCTAACCCAAACAAACGTACTCACTCACTTATTAGCTCACTTACTAACTAACTCACTAATTCAATCACTCACAAATTCAGTCACAAAGTTACTCACTAATTTACTCACTCGCTAATTCACTCACTCACTAATTCACACACTAATTTACTCACTTACTCACTAACCCAAACAAGCGCATTCACACACTAACCCAAACAAGCTCACTAACTCACTTGGGAAATCACTAACCCAAACGAACTCGCTCACTCACAAACCCAAACAAACGCGCACTCACTCACATACTAGCTCACTCACTCACTAACTAATTAACTAATTCACTCACTCACTCACTAATTCACTCATTTACTCACTAATTCACTCACTCACTCACTAATTCACTCATTTACTCACTAATTCACTCACTCACTCACTAATTCACTCATTTACTCACTAATTCACTCACTCACTCACTAATTCACTCACTCACTCACTCGCTCACTCAATAGCTCAACCACTCACTAACAAACTCACCAATTCACTCACTCACTAATCCACTCACTCATTAATTCACTCACTCACTGATTTACTCACTCACTCGCCAACCCAAACAAATTCACTCACTCATTAACTATAACTCACTCACTCACTAACCCAAACAAACTCACTCATTCACTCACCCACCCACTAATTAACTCACCAAC
>OZ010725.1:7429916-7532629 GCA_963932345.1 Ophion ventricosus | reverse complement strand
CTCATCTTCGACGTTCATATTGACGAGAACGGCATCGATTGGAAGCACCGCTTTGCTGTTGGCATTCGATACTTGTATTGGCTCCAATAAACAGGACAAACTTTTTTTCGCCGCCTGCTTTGCCTTTTCACCTTGGTCGTAGTGCTACTGAAGAATGTATCGAATTTTCTCTTTTTTTGTTTGGGTTGGTTTGGTTGTTTGGGTTTGTTTGGGTTTGGGTTTGTTTGGGTTGGTTTGGTTGTTTGGGTTTGTTTGGGTTGGTTTGGTTGTTTGGGTGTGTTTGGGTTTGTTTGGATGTGTTTGGGTTTGTTTGGGTTTGTTTGGGTTTGTTTGGGTTTGTTTGGATTTGTTTGGGTTTGCTTGGGTTTGTTTGGGTTTGTTTGGGTTTGTTTGGGTTTGTTTGGGTTTGTTTGGGTTTGTTTGGGTTTGTTTGGGTTTGTTTGGGTTTGTTTGGGTTTGTTTGGGTTTGTTTGGGTTTGTTTGGGTTTGTTTGGGTTTGTTTGGGTTTGTTTGGGTTTGTTTGGGTTTGTTTGGGTTTGTTTGGGTTTGTTTGGGTTTGTTTGGGTTTGTTTGGGTTTGTTTGGGTTTGTTTGGGTTGTTTGGGTTTGTTTGGGTTTGTTTGGGTTTGTTTGGGTTTGTTTGGGTTTGTTTGGGTTTGTTTGGGTTTGTTTGGGTTTGTTTGGGTTTGTTTGGGTTTGTTTGTTTGGGTGGGGAATTCCTTCATTTTGGAACGCTGTTTGGGAATTCCTTCATTTTGGAACGCTGTAACACTCAACTGGCTTCACCAAACACAAAACTGTCAAAGAACGTTTTTTTTTTTTTTTTTTTGAAGCGTCACCTTTAAATCGCCGCGTATGACCCAACGCGATCGTACACATCGTGAGATATGGCTCACTAAAGACATCTAGCGGAAAACGCTCAGAACTTTTTACTTCGCCCAATATAAAGATCTAGAAGATATGTAATTGTACACGAACTTTGGAAAATCTTGACGTTTTTTTTTTTTCATTCGTCAAGCGGTGTATCAGTCTGACATTTGAATTCGCGACGCGAGGAGGCGACGAGGAAGAAGAAAAAGATATATATCCAAGGGATAAAGCCACTCGAGGATGTTAGCGATTGTCAGAAAATAAAAAGAAAGAGGACAATGTTGGACGATTCTGGCTGGCATTGAAAAAAGGTAAATCGGAAAATTTACTAAAGTTCAGAAAAAAAAAAGGAGGTAGAATTAGTATCTAATTTTTTTCTTCTAATTTCTATTCTTTTGATTGAATTGAATCGTGTCTGATAAATTTGCTCTCTCTCTCTCTCTCGTCATCGCGTTTATCAAAGAAAAGAATGAAAAAAAAAAAAAACTGATCCATTACCGCGCACGGCATCGATCGTGCATCGGGTATGAGCTGTTTGGGTTTGTTTGGGTTTCGTCAAACGTTGTCCCCTGATGGAGCGGATCAGATGATGAGACTGTCCTCGACTCTTTCCTCCTCCGATGTCTCGGGCTCCGTGCTCAATTTGCTGAAGTCACGTGTGTTTGGCCTCTTCTCGATGATCTTGAAATTCTTGCTCTGTCGCGAGTCGAGCATATTCGAGAGCTTGAACTTTTCTCTTCTCTCGGCCTCCCAGTACGCTCGTTTGCGAACCGAGAGCAGGCAGCCTGCTCGAAATGGAGAATCAATTAACTCTCGGATATTTGGTAGATTTTTTGTTTTGTTTTATTCCCTTTCTACCGATTAACCTTAATTTTATTCGATTTTGTTTGGGTTTGTTTGAGTTTGTTTGGGTTTGTTTGGGTTTGCTTGAGTTTGTTTGGGTTTGTCTAGGTTTGTTTGTTTGGGTTTGTTCGGGTTTGTTTGGGTTTGTTTGGGTTTGTCTAGGTTTGTTTGTGTTGGGTTTGTTTAGGTTTGTTTGGGTTTCTCAAAGTTTCTCAAAGTTTCGTCAAGTTTTTCCATAGTTTTATTTCCCCTTCGAGAATGAGAGTAAGGAAAAAAATGTTTAAAATGCTGTTTCTTTTTTTTTAGTGTTATTGCCTTGTTACAAACTCAATTCTATTCGATTTTAGTTTGTTTGGGTTTGTTTGGATTTGTTTGGGTTTGTTTGTTTGGGTTTCTCAAAGTTTTTCAAAGTTTCTCAAAGTTTCGTCAAGTTTTTCCATAGTTTTATTTCACTTTCGGGAATGAGAGTAAGGAAAAAAATGTTTAAAATGCTGTTTTTTTTTTTTTTTAGTGTTATTGCCTTGTTATAAACTCAATTCTATTCGATTTTAGTTTGTTTGGGTTTGTTTGGATTTGTTTGGGTTTGTTTGTTTGGGTTTCTCAAAGTTTTTCAAAGTTTCTCAAAGTTTCGTCAAGTTTTTCCATAGTTTTATTTCACTTTCGGGAATGAGAGTAAGGAAAAAAATGTTTAAAATGCTGTTTTTTTTTTTTTTTAGTGTTATTGCCTTGTTATAAACTCAATTCTATTCGATTTTAGTTTGTTTGGGTTTGTTTGGATTTGTTTGGGTTTGTTTGTTTGGGTTTCTCAAAGTTTTTCAAAGTTTCTCAAAGTTTCGTCAAGTTTTTCCATAGTTCTATTTCACTTTCGGGAATGAGAGTAAGGAAAAAAATGTTTAAAATGCTGTTTCTTTTTTTTTTTTAGTGTTATTGCCTTGTTACAAACTCAATTTTATTCGATTTTAGTTTGGTTGGGTTTGTTTGGATTTGTTTGGGTTTGTTTGTTTGGGTTTCTCAAAGTTTTTCAAAGTTTCTCAAAGTTTCGTCAAGTTTTTCCATAGTTCTATTTCACTTTCGGGAATGAGAGTAAGGAAAAAAATGTTTAAAATGCTGTTTCTTTTTTTTTTTAGTGTTATTGCCTTGTTACAAACTCAATTTTATTCGATTTTAGTTTGTTTGGGTTTGTTTGGATTTGTTTGGGTTTCTCAAAGTTTCTCAAAGTTTCGTCAAGTTTTTCCATAGTTCTATTTCACTTTCGGGAATGAGAGTAAGGAAAAAAATGTTTAAAATGCTGTTTCTTTTTTTTTTTAGTGTTATTGCCTTGTTACAAACTCAATTCTATTCGATTTTAGTTTGTTTGGGTTTGTTTGGATTTGTTTGGGTTTGTTTGTTTGGGTTTCTCAAAGTTTTTCAAAGTTTCTCAAAGTTTCGTCAAGTTTTTCCATAGTTCTATTTCACTTTCGGGAATGAGAGTAAGGAAAAAAATGTTTAAAATGCTGTTTCTTTTTTTTTTTTTTTAGTGTTATTGCCTTGTTACAAACTCAATTTCATTCGATTTTAGTTTCTCAAAGTTTCGTCAAGTATTTCCATAGTTTTATTTTACTTTCGGGAATGGGAGTTCTGACGTGCGTGCAAGAATCGATCGTTGACGGAATTATTAAGCACAGACGAGATATTACCTCGTTTCTGGCATCTCGTCACGAGCGCAGCGCCGGCAAGGCACAAACTGACGAGAATCATCGCGCTGATTATTATCGACATTACGAGTTGGCCGGTCGCTGGTCCTGGCGACGCTAGGGACGCGCCGTCGTCCGTCAGTGCGCCAAGCTCGTGATGACGCGTTTTGTTTGTCTTTGACGTGACGTTTGTCTTGCTCGTTAATCGGTTACTCACGTCTGCAAGATAAATTAGTACAATTAGTATAATTAACTAACTAACTAATTACAAAAATTACTATACTACGAATTGTTAACTATAAATTAAAATTTAAAGCATATTTTAGTTATAACGATAAATTTTAATTACAAATATAACAAAAATGTATTATAAATATATTTAATTATAAATTTAAATAAATATTATAATTAAATATATTTAAAATAAATATATTTAATTATAAATATAATTAAAATTAAACTAATCAATAACTATGAATAATATTTTTGTTACAACTATGAATTTTAATTATAAATATAACAAAAATGTATTATAAATATATTTAATTATAAATTTAAATAAATATTATAATTAAATATATTTAAAATAAATATATTTAATTATAAATATAATTAAAATTTAACTAATCAATAACTATGAATAATATTTTTGTTACAACTATGAATTTTAATTATAAATATAACAAAAATGTATTATAAGTATATTTAATTATAAATTTAAATAAATATTATAATTAAATATATTTAAAATAAATATATTTAATTATAAATATAATTAAAATTAAACTAATCAATAACTATGAATAATATTTTTGTTACAACTATGAATTTTAATTATAAATATAACAAAAATGTATTATAAATATATTTAATTATAAATTTAAATAAATATTATAATTAAATATATTTAAAATAAATATATTTAATTATAAATATAATTAAAATTTAACTAATCAATAACTATGAATAATATTTTTGTTACAACTATGAATTTTAATTATAAATATAATTTATAATTGAAAATTTATGGTTAATAATTATTTATACTGTAAACTATTAAAAAAATTCAACGACAAGGTCGAATTTTTGTTTTCGCCAAATTAATAAACAATACATGAAATAAATAGCGCACCTTGTACGAAACGATATACTTCGTGCGCGTCCAATTCGACGGCATAAATCTCAGCACCGTCGCCGGTCACGGCGATATCATGGGGCGCAAGCATATCCCGTGATCCAGGAATAAATTGGGAAACGATCTTGCCGCTATTCGTATCAATCACGTAACCACGCACGTGAAATACACGCGATTTGTATAATTCCGCTCCGTTAACGAGATAAATTCTTTCACGCGCGTACGCAATGGCGTAAATTTTCGGACCGATCGCCGCATCCTTGTATTCACGATGAAACGTGCCGTTGTTAATGTTGTAAGATAGTACGCGACCGTCCTCGCGATCGGCAACGTAAATTAAATTTTGTTCCTCGGCAAGGGCCAACGAGTGAGGAACGAAGAGGGCGTACGTGGGTGGCGCTTTTTTCACGCTATCTGAAAATTAACGGCTAATGTTAAACGTCTTGGATTTGTTTGGGTTTGTTTGGGTATGTTTGCGTGTTTAGGTATGTTTGGGTTTGTTTGGGTTTGCTTATTTGGGTTTGCTTGTTTGGGTTTGCTTGTTTGGGTTTGTTTGGGTTTGTTTGGGTGTGTTTTGTTTGGGTTTGTTTGGGTTTGCTTGTTTGGGTTTGTTTGTTTGGGTTTGTTTGTTTGGGTTTGTTGTTTGGGTTTGCTTGTTTGGGTTTTGTTTGTTTGGGTTTGTTTGTTTGGGTTTGTTTGTTTGGGTTTGTTTGTTTGGGTTTGCTTGTTTGGGTTTGCTTGTTTGGGTTTGCTTGTTTGGGTTTGCTTGTTTGGGTTTGTTTGTTTGGGTTTGCTTGTTTGGGTTTGCTTGTTTGGGTTTGCTTGTTTGGGTTTGCTTGTTTGGGTTTGCTTGTTTGGGTTTGCTTGTTTGGGTTTGCTTGTTTGGGTTTGTTTGGGTTTGCTTGTTTGGGTTTGCTTGTTTGTTTGGGTTTGTTTGGGGTAAAAATGTTTTGTTCCACTCCGAACTTTCCGAAATGTAAAAATGTTTTGTTCCACTCCAAGATAAGAAAAAAAAAAAAAAAAAAAGAAGAAAAATCCGAATTGGCTCGATTTTTCGTCGTTTGCGTTGCCCATCCCCCTCCCCCCTCCAACAAACCCAAACAAATCCACCCACCCCCTTAACAAAGCTTCCCAAACAAACCCAAACAAACCCATCCCCTTAACAAAGCTTCCCAAACAAACCCAAACAAACCCACCCACCCATCCATTTAACAAAGCTTAAAGCTTAAACCTTTTAACCCAAACAAACCCAAACAAAGCTTCGTAAATATTTACCTGTCGGCAACCACGAGCGTCCCCACTGCAATATCTTATCGCCATTTTCATTAAATTTCACAATCCTCGAGTTGCAATAGCCATCGGCAACGAAAAAATCGCCATTTACGGCGACGGCAACGTCGGTAGGTTTGCAAAAACGTTGATTATCGTCGCCCGGTTGAAACGCAACGCCCAATATCATCGAAGGTTTCACGATACTGTGATTGAAGCGATTACGATAATCATTGAAATTCACGTATTCGCGAGTCTCGTCGTTTTCGTGGCTCTTCAATAAATGCCAATTTTTCATCATCAAATCTTGAGCACGAAATTTCAATACTTGATGAAGTGCTACATCGGTGATCCAATAATTGCCCATACGATCGATCGTTAATCCGTGTGGCATGTAAAACATATTTTTGCCCCATTGCAAGAGCCTTCGTCCTTTACGATCGTAAAGTGTTATCGTGTTTTGTCTTATTGGGCCATTTTTGTAATCAAACTTGTCGTTATAATCGAAAGTCGTCGAGCCCCAGACTCTTTCGCCGCGGCTCAATATTACGATTAATCCGTCGGGATCAACATCGATGGCGGACAATTGGCCCAAATCTTTGACCCTCGTTGCCCATTGCGAATCCCACGCTATTCCTGAAATATAAAGGTTTTTTTTGTTTTTTTTTTTTTTTTATTAGATTTTTCGTACAAAGAGGAGATAAACGAAGTGAGAAAGAAAGAAAAAGAAAAAAAAAGGTAAGAAATGAGTAAGAAAAATTACCAGAGACGTATGAGAATAGGAATTATTGTCAGAGTTGTGGAAATTTCTTTTTTTTTTTTTTCTTTTTTTTTCTTCACATTACAAAAAAAAACCCTTCCGAAGGGTCTAAAGCTCCAAACAAACCCAAACAAACCCAAACAAACCCAAACAAACCCTTCCGAAGGGTCTAAAGCTCGGTTGGCCGATTTGAAAAAAATGAACCGGCTGGAATCCACCCCCGTGGAGATCGTTGAAAGACACCGAGCGACCGCTAAGGATTGAAGATCATTTTTACTAACTCGGATCGGGTGTATCCGACGGCTGAACGGTACTTTCCGCTTGAGCGTGGCCAAATTTCGAAAGTCGCGGTATTCCGTCACGCTCGGCCGACGATTCGTGCTCCTCATCTTCGTTCGTCGACGATGAATCGGTGTACTGGGCGTATCGAAATTTTGCATCCGTCAAGTGCGATCTAGGATGCTGCGAAGGAAAAAAACCACAAACGCGTATAACGCAACCGAACGTAGCGTTTTAACGTCTTCGATCGATGATAACAAGGATATTTGGGTTTGTTTGTTTGGGTTTGAAACGCGACAATGCCAAGCAAATCCCGCGCAAGCCCCAAACAAACCCGAACGAAACATTTTAACGTCTTTGATCGATGATAACAAGGACATTTGGGTTTGTTTGGGTTTGTTTGGGCTTGGAATGCGATAATGCCAAGCGAATCCCGAACAAGCCCAAACAAAACCAAACGAAACGTTTGAACGGCTTCAATCGATGATAACAAGGACATTTAGGTTCGTTTGCGTTTTGTTTGGGTTTTGTTTGGGTTTGCTTGGGGCTTGTTTGGGTTTGGGTTTGTTTGGTATTGTTTGGGTTTGGGTTTGTTTGGGTTTGGAATGTGATAATGCCAAGCAAACTCCAAACAAACCCAAACGAATTGTTTGAACGTCTTCAATCGATGATAACAAGGACATTTAGGTTTGTTTGGGTTTTGTTTGGGTTTGCTTGGGGCTTGTTTTGATTTGGGTTTGTTTTGGGATTGTTTGGGTTTGGGTTTGTTTGGGTTTGGAATGTGATAATGCCAAGAAAATCCCAAACGAACCCAAACGAAACGTTTAAACGTCTTCAATCGATGATAACAAGGACATTTAGGTTTGTTTGGGTTATGTTTGGGTTTGTTTGGGTCTGCTTGGGCCTGTTTGGATTTGGGTTTGTTTGGGTCTGCTTGGGCCTGTTTGGGTTTGGATTTGTTTGGGTCTGCTTGGGCCTGTTTGGGTTTGGGTTTGTTTGGGTCTGCTTGGGCCTGTTTGGGTTTGGGTCTGCTTGGGCCTGTTTGGGTTTGTTTGGGTTTGGGTTTGGGTTTGGAATGTGATAATGCCAAGAAAACCCCAAGCAAGCCCAAACAAAACCAAACGCATAAACAAACCCAAACGAAGCGTCTCAGCGTCTTTAATCAATGATAAGAAGAATATTTAGGTTTGTTTGGGTTTGTTTGGGTTTGGAATGCGGATAATGGCCAAGCAAACCCAATCAACAAGTCGGCAAACAATTTACCTGAAGATTAACGTAATCTTGAAAGGCTGCATTCGTTTCACCGACGATTGTTAAAAAAATAATAAACAAACGTAAACGTGAATACGAACAATCGCGCGTCATTATCGTTTCATATCGTATATATATATGTCGCGTTAAAACCGCCCAAAAAAAAAAAAAAAAAAAAAAAAAACACAAACAAAGGAAAGAAAACGCGAGCACTCGCGAAACAACAATTTTCACGTTTGTTTATTTCTCATTGTTTACCGCACGATAAAAGTTCACACGCTGTGGCACAAACGAGTGAAAAATCGAGATAAAAAAAAAAAAAAGAAGACTTTATTACAATTTGTTATAATTCGAATGACGTCTCCGAGTGAAACATATGGGTGAAATTTTACGGGGGGGGACTTACGAACCACGGAAACTCGGTTTATTGTGCGAAGAAGACAGGTTGTCACGCACAGCTGTGAACTGCCGCACCCCCCCCCCCCCGCCGCGGCGCCGCTCCAGCCGCCGCCAATATGGCTGACGATTTTCCAACGTGCTGAAGTTAGCGCCGGAATTTTCGAATTTCTAGTATTTTTTTTGTTTTCTAATCGTACGCAAGTCGTTTTCTTTTTCAATTAATTGTTAAAGAAATTCGGACGATTGTTGAATCGGCGTTTCTGAAAGAAAAAAAAAAAAAAAAAATAAAGGTAATTAGCTTATACGGTAAGTTTACCACGCATGGTCATATGACCCGATGAAGTTAGCGCCGAAAAATTCCATTACTTCGGTATTTTTGTACACAATAAATGGCAAATTTTTTTTTTACAATAAATGACACTTTTTTTTACAATAAATGACACCTTTTTTTAACAATAAATGGCACATTTTTAACAGTAAATGGCACATTTTACACAAATGACACATTTTTAACATTAAATTGCACATTTTTAAGAATAAATGGTACTTTTGCAACAATAAATGGCACTTTTTTAACAATAAATGGCACATTTTACATAATTGACACAATTTTACACAATAAATGGCACTTTTTTTAACAATAAATGGCACATTTTCAACAGTAAATGGCACATCTTACATAAATGACACATTTTTAACATTAAATTGCACATTTTTAAGAATAAATGGTACGTTTTTACCAATAAATCGCACTTTTTAAACAATAAATGGCACATTTTTAACAATAAATGGCACATTTTACACAATTGACACAATTTTACACAATAAATGGCACAATTGTACACAATAAATGGCACAATTGACACAATAAATGGCACATTTTTTTACAATAAACGACACTTTTTTACAATAAATGGCACTTTTTTAACAATAAATGGCACATTTTTAACAGTAAATGGCACATCTTACATGAATGACACATTTTTAACATTGAATTGCACATTTTTAAGAATAAATGGTACGTTTTTAACAATAAATCGCACTTTTTAAACAATAAATGGCACTTTTTTAACAATAAATGGCACATTTTTAACAATAAATGGCACATTTTACATAATTGACACAATTTTACACAATAAATGGCACAATTGTACACAATAAATGGCACAATTGACACAATAAATGGCACATTTTTTTACAATAAACGACACTTTTTTACAATAAATGGCACTTTTTTAACAATAAATGGCACATTTTTAACAGTAAATGGCACATCTTACATGAATGACACATTTTTAACATTGAATTGCACATTTTTAAGAATAAATGGTACGTTTTTAACAATAAATCGCACTTTTTAAACAATAAATGGCACTTTTTTAACAATAAATGGCACATTTTTAACAATAAATGGCACATTTTACATAATTGACACAATTTTACACAATAAATGGCACAATTGTACAGAATAAATGGCACACTTCGCACAATAAATGGCACAATTTTACTAAGTAAATGGCACACTTCACACAATAAATGGCACAATTTTACACAGTAAATGGCACACTTCACACAATAAATGTCACACTTCACACAATAAATGGCACAATTTTACACAATAAATGGCACACTTCACACAATAAATGGCACAATTTTACACCAAAAAATGGCATATTTTACATAAATGACACAATTTTACACAAGATATTTGAAATTCGAACGAAATAATTTGTGCGTAGAAGTTGGCGCTCTGTTCGAGGAACAATATAAATTCCCCGCCACCTTCACCCCCCCCCCCTCCGCCCTGGTTCGACCTAATGTCAAGCTGTCACGAAGCACTTTAATAATTATTATTTGCCAAACTTTGCAATATTAATAACAATATTCAATCTTCGTTGAAAATATTTTCACAATTAACGTACGTTAATTAACAAAAAGCAACAAACAAACAAAAAAGCCCGTTCGTCGTTCTCGCCGACAAAATCGTCACAAGTTCTAACCTAACTTTTTACGCCTCGTAATGTTTTCTCGTGCACTCCAATCGTAAACATTAAAATCGCGTTGATACGAACAAAATTTCGACAAAAATATTGCGCAAAAAAATTTGAAATTAATTTCGAATTAAAAAAGCTGTCATTGTTCGCGCACTCGGGTTGTCATTGAGTTTGTTGAGTTTCTCGCAAAGCCAAACAAAGCGAAAGGATCATCCGTCGGGATACAAAGATCGAGGATGAATTAGAGCTTGGCTAATGTCGAGCGACGGCGAGCGACGCCGAAGGGCGAAAACGAAGAAGCGAAGATTGGTCGTCACTCACGATAATGGGAGCAGCGACGAGTGCGACGTGACGCCTGAAAAAACGAGAAGAAATACGACGTCCGACGTAAGGAATTTTGCAAAAATATCGTTTTATATTTCAATGAAAGATTGCGTCGCGTTTATAAACTCAAATTTAAGGAATCGCCGTCAAATACGAAAATGACGAGGGATAAGAAAGATACAAACAAGCACGAACAAACTTGACGCAGGTAGAAACAAATTCTAGGCATCGCCGTCAGTTACAAAGTTGACGAGGGATTGGAACGAGCCGAACGAACCCAAACATACCCAAATATATTTGACGAAGGTAGAAACTGATTGTAGTAGTCGCCGTCAAATACAAAGATGACGAGGGATAAGAAAGATACAAACAAGCCCGAACAAACTTGACGCAGGTAGAAACAAATTCTAGGCATCGCCGTCAGTTACAAAGTTGACGAGGGATTGGAATGAGCCGAACGAACCCAAACATACCCAAATATATTTGACGAAGGTAGAAACCGATTGTAGTAGTCGCCGTCAAATACAAAGATGACGAGGGATAAGAAAGATACAAACAAGCCCGAACAAACTTGACGCAGGTAGAAACAAATTCTAGGCATCGCCGTCAGTTACAAAGTTGACGAGGGATTGGAATGAGCCGAACGAACCCAAACATACCCAAATATATTTGACGAAGGTAGAAACTGATTGTAGTAGTCGCCGTCAAATACAAAGATGACGAGGGATAAGAAAGATCCAAACAAGCCCGAACAAACTTGACGCAGGTAGAAACAAATTCTAGGCATCGCCGTCAGTTACAAAGTTGACGAGGGATTGGAATGAGCCGAACGAACCCAAACATACCCAAATATATTTGACGAAGGTAGAAACCGATTGTAGTAGTCGCCGTCAAAGAAAAAGATGACGAAGGATTAGAAAGCCTCGAAACAAACCCAAACATACCCAAATATATTTGACGAAGGTAGAAACTGATTGTAGTAGTCGCCGTCAAAGACAAACATGACGAAGGATTAGAAAGCCTCGAAACAAAGCCAAACATATCCAAATATATTTGACGAAGGTAGAAACTGATTGTAGCAATCACCGTCAAAGACAAAGATGACGAGGGATTGGAAAGACCCGAAGAAAAACCCAAACATACCCAAATATATTTGACGAAGGTAGAAACTGATTGTAGTAGTCGCCGTCAAAGACAAACACGACGAGGGATTAGAAAGACCCGTACAAACCCAAACCAAGCCGCAGCGGTTCAACGAAGGTAGAAAAGAATCGTAGAATTCACCGTCGGATGCAAAGTTGACGAGGGCTAAAAAATATTATCGTTGAATTTCGACGCAAGCTTCGTTGTTCGAACAAACCCAAAACCCAGACTCAAGAATTCAACGATTTGCAGGCTTCGCCGTCAAGTGTTACGACGACGAGGAGCAAGGATGACGGAACGTTGGCTGCAAGTTCGTCGCGCAACGGCCGTGTATTGCGAAGTTTTCGCAATAGTAACGACAACGTCGAGGAAAACTCGTCGTCGACAAACGTCGAGACGATGCAACGCGACAAAACGACAAATGACAGTACAGCGGGAAAGCGACGTTCAAAATCCACGCGTTCTACGGAATCGCCGGAAATTGTGACGAACGAGATAGAATCAACGAAGAAATCCGAGAGCATTGAAAATATAACAAATATTAATAACAGAGTCGAGACGAGCGATCACTGTTGTCCAATTTGTTTGGCGACGTTCACGAGCCAGGAAGTCGGCACCCCCACCTCGTGCAATCATTATTTTTGTCTACGATGCATCACCGAGTGGTCCAACAGCACGAATACGTGTCCGGTCGATCGTCAACGATTCGACGCGATACTCGTTCGCGAACGTTACGGCGGCAAAGTAAGAACCGATAACTTTTGGACGTTTTCGTTTTTTTTTTTTGTTTTATTTCCTTACAACTGGCTGGTGGATGACACATGCGTCCTCGACCTACTATTGAAAAATCGTCATTTCCAGAAATGAAGAACATATCGAGACATCGGTTAAGGTCGCATTTTCGAAGATCAAGGATCCGTCTAAATCATGAAAAAAAAAAATCGGCAAAGGGCTTGCCCACCCCCTTGAGTTTCACATCCTGTCAAAAAGTGCGAAAATGAGAGAGAGAGAGAGAGAGAGAGAGAGAGAGAGCATCTTTCAGGCAAAATTTTCTTTTTAGAATCCCCCCAAGTGCGCGCTTTGAAAGAACATCGAAAATTTTTAGCGAAAAGGTCCGAACCAAAAACTACCCCTAACAGTAACGAGACATTGAAAACCACCCCTAAAAATGGCGATGCGCCCAAAAATGCACTTCCGTTGATGTTCAGTTCATACATATTTTCGAAAACCCATGGAAAATGTGTATCAAGAACATCCGAACCAAAAACTACCCCTAACAGTAAAACATGAAAAAAAAACCACCCCCTAGCAGTGGGTGACGCGCCCAAAAATGCACTTTAATTGATGTTCAGTTCATAAAGATGTTCGAAAACAAATGAAAAATTCGTAGCAAGAATATCCATATGGAAAACTACCCCTAACAGTAACGAGACATCGAAAACCACCCCTAAAAATGGCGATGCGCCCAAAAATGCACTTCCATTGATGTTCAGTTCATACATATTTTCGAAAACCCATGGAAAATGTGTATCAAGAACATCCGAACCAAAAACTACCCCTAACGGTAAAACATGAAAAAAAACCACCCCTAGCATTGGGTGATGCGCCCAAAAATGCACTTTAATTGACGTTCAGTTCATAAATATGTTCGAAAACAAATGAAAAATTCGTAGCAAGAATATCCATATGGAAAACTACCCCTAACAGTAACGAGACATCGAAAACCACCCCTAAAAATGGCAATGCGCCCAAAAATGCACTTCCATTGATGTTCAGTTCATACATATTTTCGAAAACCCATGGAAAATGTGTATCAAGAACATCCGAACCAAAAACTACCCCTAACGGTAAAACATGAAAAAAAACCACCCCTAGCATTGGGTGATGCGCCCAAAAATGCACTTCAATTGATGTTCAGTTCATAAATATGTTCGAAAACAAATGAAAAATTTCTAGCAAGAATATCCATATGGAAAACTACCCCTAACAGTAACGAGACATCGAAAACCACCCCTAAAAATGGCGATGCGCCCAAAAATGCACTTCCATTGATGTTCAGTTCATAGATATTTTCGAAAATCCATGGAAAATGTGTATCAAGAACATCCGAACCAAAAACTACCCCTAACAGTAAAACATGAAAAAAAAACCACCCCCTAGCAGTGGGTGACGCGCCCAAAAATGCACTTTAATTGATGTTCAGTTCATAAATATTTTCGAAAACACATGAAAAAATTCGTAGCAAGAATATCCATATGGAAAACTACCCCTAACAGTAACGAGACATCGAAAACCACCCCTAAAAATGGCAATGCGCCCAAAAATGCACTTCCATTGATGTTCAGTTCATACATATTTTCGAAAACCCATGGAAAATGTTTATCCAGAACATCCGAACCAAAAACTACCCCTAACAGTAAAACATGAAAAAAAAACCACCCCCTAGCAGTGGGTGATGCGCCCAAAAATGCACTTTAATTGATGTTCAGTTCATAAATATGTTCGAAAACAAATGAAAAATTCGTAGCAAGAATATCCATATGGAAAACTACCCCTAACAGTAACGAGACATCGAAAACCACCCCTAAAAATGGCGATGCGCCCAAAAATGCACTTCCATTGATGTTCAGTTCATACATATTTTCGAAAACCCATGGAAAATGTGTATCAAGAACATCCGAACCAAAAACTACCCCTAACGGTAAAACATGAAAAAAACCACCCCTAGCATTGGGTGATGCGCCCAAAAATGCACTTTAATTGATGTTCAGTTCATAAATATGTTCGAAAACACATGAAAAGTGTCTAGCAAGAATATCCATATGGAAAACTACCCCTAACAGTAACGAGACATCGAAAACCACCCCTAAAAATGGCAATGCGCCCAAAAATGCACTTCCATTGATGTTCAGTTCATACATATTTTCGAAAACCCATGGAAAATGTGTATCAAGAACATCCGAACCAAAAACTACCCCTAACGGTAAAACATGAAAAAAACCACCCCTAGCATTGGGTGATGCGCCCAAAAATGCACTTTAATTGATGTTCAGTTCATAAATATGTTCGAAAACACATGAAAAATGTCTAGCAAGAATATCCATATGGAAAACTACCCCTAACAGTAACGAGACATCGAAAACCACCCCTAAAAATGGCGATGCGCCCAAAAATGCACTTCCATTGATGTTCAGTTCATACATATTTTCGAAAACCCATGGAAAATGTGTATCAAGAACATCCGAACCAAAAACTACCCCTAACAGTAAAACATGAAAAAAAAACCACCCCCTAGCAGTGGGTGATGCGCCCAAAAATGCACTTTAATTGACGTTCAGTTCATAAATATGTTCGAAAACAAATGAAAAATTCGTAGCAAGAATATCCATATGGAAAACTACCCCTAACAGTAACGAGACATCGAAAACCACCCCTAAAAATGGCGATGCGCCCAAAAATGCACTTCCATTGATGTTCAGTTCATACATATTTTCGAAAACCCATGGAAAATGTGTATCAAGAACATCCGAACGAAAAACTACCCCTAACAGTAAAACATGAAAAAAACCACCCCCTAGCAGTGGGTGACGCGCCCAAAAATGCACTTTAATTGATGTTCAGTTCATAAATATGTTCGAAAACAAATGAAAAATTCGTAGCAAGAATATCCATATGGAAAACTACCCCTAACAGTAACGAGACATCGAAAACCACCCCTAAAAATGGCAATGCGCCCAAAAATGCACTTCCATTGATGTTCAGTTCATACATATTTTCGAAAACCCATGGAAAATGTGTATCAAGAACATCCGAACCAAAAACTACCCCTAACAGTAAAACATGAAAAAAAACCACCCCCTAGCAGTGGGTGATGCGCCCAAAAATGCACTTTAATTGATGTTCAGTTCATAAATATGTTCGAAAACAAATGAAAAATTCGTAGCAAGAATATCCATATGGAAAACTACCCCTAACAGTAACGAGACATCGAAAACCACCCCTAAAAATGGCAATGCGCCCAAAAATGCACTTCCATTGATGTTCAGTTCATACATACTTTCGAAAACCCATGGAAAATGTGTATCAAGAACATCCGAACCAAAAACTACCCCTAACAGTAAAACATGAAAAAAAAACCACCCCCTAGCAGTGGGTGACGCGCCCAAAAATGCACTTTAATTGACGTTCAGTTCATAAATATGTTCGAAAACAAATGAAAAATTCGTAGCAAGAATATCCATATGGAAAACTACCCCTAACAGTAACGAGACATCGAAAACCACCCCTAAAAACGAAACACCCAAAAATGCCCAAAAAAAAAAAAAAAAAAAAACCACGGCTAAAACATTGAAATAATTCCAACAGGTTACGAACAGGCAGGAGATCACGTCAACGAGATATCAGCAATATTCACCGGGTCCATCGTCGAGCGTATCGAACAACGATTCGAACAGTGACGACAGCACGCAAATTTGGGCCGAATATATATCCGAAATATCTCACGATAGCGAAGAATTTTTCTTCTCAACCGACGAGGATTCGTCTATTTTGTTCAGCATTAATGAACCAGGCGCGGAAGAACGCACCGACGATATATACGAAGAAGAAGAAGAAGAAGAAGAAGAAGAAGAAGAGGAAGAAGATGAGAGCCAAAATGACGCTGAAGAAGAAGAAGAAGAAGAAGGCGGCTCGTCCAATAGGGGCGGCGGCGACGACGCTTGGCACGAAGAATCCACTTCCGGTCACCGTACAAGCGAAATGTCACCAAACGCCGAGAGCAATTCTTCCATCGCAACTACCTATTCGCCGTATTACGATGACGTACAATACGATGGCAATTCTCATCAATCGGAAGAACAAAATTCCCAAACATCTGCGTCTTTAACGTCAAACGATAACGCAGACGTTTATTCTCATTCGGATTATTCACCAACGGCTGAAGATTTTCCAACCCCAACGTCGATTTCTCCAATTTACGAAACATCGTGGCACGAAAATCACGAATTTTCCGATACTTCCGGTTCTTCGTTTTCATTTTTATCGCCACGATACTCGGCCGAGTCATCGTCCGAGGACGATTCTTCCTTTTAACATAATCTTCAGGCATCGAGTAACGTAAAAGTAAAAGTGATCGTGACGCGAGACACTTTTCTCGTTTTTGGTCACTTTCCGCGCAACTCGTATTTTGTCAATTTTTCTTTTTTTTATCGGATACATTGATATTGTTTTTTTTTTTTTTTGTTTTTTTTTCTTTTCTTCGAAATTCCTTTTTCTATTGCAATTACAATTAAATTGTAATTGTCGTTGTCGTTACATTTCAATTCGTTTGAATTACAATTCAATTAAATTACAATTTAATCAAATTATTGTTCAATTGAATGAGAATTTTATTTATTAAATTGCTCTTTAATTGAAGTTATCGTTTAATTGAATTTCAATCGAATGGAATTACAATTCAATTAAATGTTATCTTTTTTCTTCTTTTTATTTGTATCTAATTAAATTGCCATTTAATAAAATTACGATTTAATTGAAGGTTCGCGATTTTTTTTTTTTTTTTTTTGCATTAAATCAACTTTAAATTGAATTTAAATTAAATTGAAATTTAACCTCGATTAAAATGTCATTTAAATTCAATTTGACATTAATTTAAATGGAATTTAAATTGGATTTAAATGGAATTTAAAGTGGATTTGAATTTACTTTAAATTGACTTTAAATTGAATTTAAATGACATTTTGGGTTTGGGTTTGGTTTGGGTTTGTTTGAATTTGTTTGAATTCAAATTTGAATTTAAGCTTGAATTTAAATTTACTTTAAATTGAATTTAAATTTATTCTAAATTGAATTTAAATTTACTCTAAATTGAATTTAAATTTACTTTAAATTGAATTTAAATTTACTCTAAATTGAATTTAAATTTACTTTAAATTGTAATTTAAGTTTGTTTGGGTTTGTTTAAGTTTACTTTAAGTTTACATTAAATTTACTTTAAATTGAATTTAAAATGAATTTAAATTCAATTTAAATTCGAATTTAAATTTGAATATGATTTTAATTAAATTTAAATTAAATTGAGTTTAAATTAAGACAAATTTAACTTAAGTTGTCGTTACTGCGAGTATAGAGTAAGATGGTTTTCATTGTGTGTGTCGTCGCGTTGTTAAGGCATCCACAAAGTTTTGCCAATCAACGATGCGTCCATTGCAAACCTATAATGTTGCCAAAAAAAAAAACGAAGAAAAAAAAAAGACAAAAGGACCTGATTTGTACTAATTACTAATCACATGTTGCGATGATAAAAAAAAAAATAAATAAATGAATATTTTTCTATTCTAAAGTGAGTACGTTGAAGGGGGAAATGTAAGCGGCATCCATAAATCGAATTTTCGTTTTTTTTTGTTTTCTTTTTTTTCACGTAGAATGTTGCAAAGCTCAATAGTTTTTCATTTTTTTTTTTTTTTTTTTTTTTTCATCGTATTTTATTCTTCTATCGATGGAGAGTAAAGTCCAATTTTATTGAAAAAAAAAAAAAGAATGTTAAAAAAAAAAGATTTCACGGCATTTAAATGCCGAAAAAAAAATAAACTCTCAATTATCGTCGAGTAATAAATAAAAATGCCTTTTTTTTTTCCAGTAATCGGTCCAATTTGTTTAATGTTTAAAAAAATATGAAGCCTTCCAAAATTCGCACGAACGAAATGTTTGGGTTCGTTTGGGTTTAAAGAAATATCAAGCCTTCCAAAATTCGCACGAATGAAATGTTTGTTTGGGTTTGTTTGGGTTTAAAGAAATATCCAGCCTTCCAAAATTCGCACGAACGAAATGTTTGTTTGGGTTCGTTTCGGTTTGTTTGGGTTTAAAGAAATATCAAGCCTTCCAAAATTCGCACGAACGAAATGTTTGTTTGGGTTTGTTTGGGTTCAAAGAAATATCAAGCCTTCCAAAATTCGCACGAACGAAATGTTTGTTTGGGTTTGTTTGGGTTTGTTTGGGTTTAAAGAAATATCAAGCCTTCCAAAATTCGCACGAACGAAATGTTTGTTTGGGTTTAAAGAAATATCAAGCCTTCCAAAATTCGCACGAACGAAATGTTTGTTTGGGTTTGTTTGGGTTCGTTTGGGTTTGTTTGGGTTCGTTTGGGTTTAAAGAAATATCAAGCCTTCCAAAATTCGCACGAACGAAATGTTTGTTTGGGTTTAAAGAAATATCAAGCCTTCCAAAATTCGCACGAACGAAATGTTTGTTTGGGTTTGTTTGGGTTTAAAGAAATATCAAGCCTTCCAAAATTCGCACGAACGAAATGTTTGTTTGGGTTTGTTTGGGTTCGTTTGGGTTTAAAGAAACATCAAGCCTTCCAAAATTCCCACGAACGAAATGTTTTCAAAAAAAAAACTCAATTTTCCCGCGCATTCAACGTTAGTTCAAGTTAACGACGGCAGAGGGCCTCCCGGGTATTTCCGTTTCCTGTTTCGTTTTTTTACACATACACACACACACATATATATATATATATATATATTTCCCAAAAACCTCGATATTAATGCGCCCTCGCGGCAGCACCGCGACACAATTCGTAAAACTGTTCAAAGCGTCAAAAAAAAAAAAAAAAAAAACAAAAACCCATTCCTCGCGTCACACGTCTCGACATTCGTACGTTCACGTACGTAAAAACTTTTATTAAATCGTAATTGCAACGTAAAGTTTCGTAATCGCGTAAAAAAGTAAAAAGAAAATTTACACAATGGCGAATTATACATATATCCGCCATCTTGAAAAAAGCCGAAGCGGCGAAATAGCGCAACGTCGCAACAGTAGCGTCGTTCGAGAAAGCAAGCAAGAGAGCACGCGCGAGCGAGAGCGAGCGAGAGAGAGAGAGATAGTTGTCCCAAGATGTCCGCATAGGATTTGCGATAGGGAAGCGTTACCCCCGCCCGTTTAAAGCTCGCCTGTCAATATTGTTCTTTCGTTTTTTTTTCTTCCTCTTTCTTTCGTTCTTTCCATCGCTTCACACATACGTCATTTTTTCACAAGCCAAACGCGCGTCTCCGTAAATTAAAAAAAAAACAAAACAAAACAAAACAACAAGAAAAATTAACCGAAGGTACGCCAAAAAGACTTGTTGAAATGTTTCTCGTTATTTGTTGAGAGAGAGAGAGAGAGAGAGAGAGAGAGTGAGAGCAGCGGCGAGTTTATACGCGGGTGGCCCATCTTCGTGAAAAATGTGAATGCGGCTCGCGTGCGCGTGCGCGCATCTCTCCGAGCGTGTCTCTCTCTCTCTCTCTCTCTCTCTTTCTCTGTGTTTGGGGTTTAACAATTGTGTGTGTGTGTGCGTGCGTGCGTCGAGGCAGAGAACCGAGAGTACTCGCCAAGCCTGCTTGTGTGTTTCGAAATTCATCGGTAAAAAAACTCAATCATCGCGTTTGTCTCTCCAAGTCATTAAAAACCGTTTCTCCGTTTCTCTCGCCCCCCCGTGTCGCGATATTCCTTCCCGATCACGGATCAGCGGGGAATCTCAACCTAAAAAAAAAAAAAAAAAAAAAAAAAAAAAAAAGCAGTTTTGTTCCTCAAGCTCGTGCAATTACGTAGCCGTCGATTTTTTCGAAATTAACCTGTCCGCGACGAAGCTGTGAGCATTTTTCGGATCCGACGGGCGTCGCGGCCTCGTAAAAGGTGCTCATTATTTTGTCGTCGTCGTCGTCGTCGTCGTGAGAGAGGAAGACAAAAAAAGTGTTGCGTTTTTTTTTTTTTCTCGCGATGTCACTATTTTCTATTCCTTCAGACGTATTTTAGCTCAACGTGACGTTTTCTCTCTCTCTCTCTCTCTCTCTCTTGCTCTCTCTTGCAATTCATGAAGTTTTGCTCCGAAAAGCCATCCAAGCGTTTTCGTCACTCGGCAATGTGTAATGATATTCTTGTAGAAACGAAACGTCGACGTTGCAGCTCCGAAATATCCTAAGGATATCGAGAGTCGCTTGTTTAGGATTCGCGGTACGGTCGAACGATATCGTCGCTTCGGCGATATCGCGACTTCTTTTCGACTTTCGTCTTGACGCATCTTCTTTTTGTATTTCCAGGCCGGAGAAAACGGAAATGCGACTCGTCTTTGTTTGACGTCGGCGTTATTGTCGAGGCAAAATGTCGAGCGACGACGAAGCGCCGCCGCAACCGTCGAAAAGACGGCGTCTCGTCAGCTCGGAGAGCGAGAGCAGCGAGGGATCCACCGTTATAAGGACGCGCAGAAAGCGTCGAGTTTACGTAGGAATATACGTTTTTTTTTTTTTTTTATATCGATTGAGTCGGTTCGAGGCGATCGGCGCGACTGCGAAGCGGAAAATTTTTCTTCGTCGACGCGGCTAACGGAAGATGAAATCGGTCTTGTGTTTTTTTTTTTTTTTTTTTTTTTTTCGCCAGAAAAACTTTATAGTTGGGGAAAAAAGAACTTGCTTGGTCGCGAGAAGAGCTTTATAGTTGCGAGACAAAGTTATCAGCGCCGAGAAACAGTTACTGGTTTTGAGAAACTCTTGTCAGTTTGCAGAAAAACTTCTTAGTTTTGAGCAAAAGTTCCTAGTTTTGAGAAAAGATTCCTAGTTTTGAGAAAAGCTTCCTTGTTTTGAGAAAAAAAACTTCCTAGTTTCGAGAAAAAAAACTTCCTAGTTTTGAGACAAAAAACTTACTAGTTTTGAGACAAAAAACTTCCTAGTTTTGAGAAAAAAACTTCCTAGTTTTGAGAAAAAAACTTCCTAGTTTTGAGAAAAAAACTTCCTAGTTTTGCGAAAAACTTGCCAGTTTTGAGAAAACACTTTCTAGTTTTGAGAAAAATGTCCTACTTCTGGGAAAAACTCCCTAGTTTTCATAAAAACTTCGCTATTTTTGAGAAAAACTTTTTAGTTTTGAGAGAAATTCCCTAGTTTTCATAAAAACTCCTCTACTTCTGAGAAAAACTCCCTAGGTTTGAGAAAAATTCCCTAGGTTTGAGAAAAATTCCCTAGGTTTGAGAAAAAATCCCTAGTTTTGAGGAAAATTCCCTAGTTTTGAGAAAAATTCCCTAGTTTTGAGAAAAAAAACTTCTCTGATTTTGAGAAAAAACTTCTCTACTTTTGAGAAAAAAATTCCTAGTTCTGAGAAAAACTCCCTAGTATTCAGAAAAAAAATCCTAGTTAAAAAAATGCTTAGTTTGTTTGGGTTTGTTTGGGAGAAAAACTTTCTATTTTTGAGAAAAACTTTCTATTTTTGAGAAAAACTTTCTATTTTTGAGAAAAACTTTCTATTTTTGAGAAAAACTTTCTATTTTTGCGAAAAACTTTCTATTTTTGAGAAAAACTTTCTATTTTTGAGAAAAACTTTCTATTTTTGAGAAAAACTTTATATTTTTGAGAAAAACTTCCTAGTTTTGAGAAAAAAAACTTCTCTACTTTTGAGAAAAAACGTCCTAATTTTTCGAAAAAAAAAATGCCTAGTTCTTCGAAAAACTCCCTAGTATTCGGGAAAAAAAAAACCTAGTAAAAAAAAATGCTTAGTTTTGAGAAAAACTTTCTATTTTTGCGAAAAACTCCCTAGTTTTCATAAAAACTTTTCGATTTTTAAGAAGAAAAAAACTTCTCTACTTTTGAGAAAAAACTTCTCTACTTTTGAGAAAAAAATTCCTAGTTCTGAGAAAAACTCCCTAGTATTCAGAAAAAAAATCCTAGTTAAAAAACTTTCTATTTTCGAGAAAAACTTTCTATTTTTGAGAAAAACTTTCTATTTTTGAGAAAAACTTTTTATTTTTGAGAAAAACTTTCTATTTTTGAGAAAAACTTTCTATTTTTGAGAAAAACTTTCTATTTTTGCGAAAAACTTTCTATTTTTGAGAAAAACTTTCTATTTTTGAGAAAAACTTTCTATTTTTGCGAAAAACTTTATATTTTTGAGAAAAACTTTCTATTTTTGAGAAAAACTTTCTATTTTTGAGAAAAACTTTCTACTTTCGAGAAAAACTTTCTATTTTTGAGAAAAACTTTCTATTTTTGAGAAAAACTTCCTAGTTTTGAGAAAAAAAAAATTTCTCTACTTTTGAGGAAAAAACGTCCTAATTTTTCGAAAAAAAAAAAAAAAAAATGCCTAGTTCTTCGAAAAACTCCCTAGTATTCAGGAGAAAAAAAACCTAGTAAAAAAAAATGCTTACTTTTGAGGCAAAAACTTTATATTTTTGCGAAAAACTCCCTAGTTTTCATAAAAACTTTTCGATTTTTAAGAAGAAAAAAATCCCTAGTTCCCATAAAAACTTGTCTATTTTTGAGAAAAAAAAAAAAAAAAGAAAAAAACATTCTCAGTTTTCAGAAAAACTCCCTAGTTTTCCGAAAAACTGCCTAGTTAAAAAAAAAAAAAAACTCCCTTGTTTTTTTCGAAATACGAATGAGCGACTATATGAGTGAGCGGAAATTTTGCGACTAAACCGATCAGCGAATGGACGGACCATTCGCTGATCGGTTTAGTCGCAAAATTTCCCATTCGAGTGGCTGCCGCGTGTGTCGTCAATCTTGTTTATTTCGAAAATTTCAGAGAGTCGTCAGCGACGCCGACAGCACGGACGACGACGATTCCGTGCCGAAGCCTCTGACTCGAAGAAAAAACTACGTAAGTTTTCATTGACGGTGAAAGATCGAACGAACAGCTATATTTTTCCTTGCAAATCGTTAATTGTTTCTCGATGTTAATTTTTTTTTTGTTTTTTTTTTTTTTTTTTTCTTTTAGAGAGTCGTGAGCGACAACGAGGAAAGTTACAGCAGCGATTCCGAGGCCGCTGGCTCTTCTCGCAGCGGTAAGTTGAAGCTTCCAACGAAAGCTTAATTCTCTCTGACTCTATTTTTTTTTTTTTTTTTTTTTAGCCGTTTTAGCTCGCGAAAATCGCTCGAGCGTTTTTTTTCTTGCAATTTGCAAGAAATAAAAAAAAAAGCAAAGCTTTTGATAGTGATGAAAATTAAGGAATGAAAAAAAAAATGCAGTAAAAGAATGTTCTTCATGGATCGAGCAAAAACTTCTCGGTGTTGAGCAGGAATTTTCTGGTTTTGGGCAAAACTTGGTAATTTTGCAAAAGAGGTACCTAGTTTTGACAAAAAAAAAAAAAAACTCCCTAGTTTGCAGAAAAACTTCCTATGTTTGAGGAAAAACTCCCTAGATTGCAGGAAAAAAAAAACTTCCTACGTTTGAGAAAAACTCCCTAGATTGCAGAAAAAAACTTCCTAGTTTTGACAAAACGTCACAGTTTTCAGAAAAACTCCCTAGTTTTCAGAACAACTGTTTAGTTTTCCGAAAAACTCCCTAGTTTTTAGAAAAACTTCCTAATTTATAAAAAAAAATCTTTCTAGTTTTTCGAAAAAACTTCCTAGTTTTTAGAGAGAAAAAAATCTTCCTAGTTTTTAGAAAAACTTCCTAGTTTCTAGAAAAACTTCCTAATTTAGAAAAAAACCTTCCTAGTTTTTAGAAAAACTTTCTAGTTTTTAGAAAAACCTTCCCAGTTTTTAGAAGAAAAAACCTTCCTAGTTTTTAGAAGAAAAAACCTTCCTAGTTTTTAGAAGAAAAAACCTTCCTAGTTTTTAGAAGAAAAAACCTTCCTAGTTTTTAGAAAAACTCCCTAATTTAGAAAAAACCTTCCTAGTTTTTAGAAAAAACTTTCTAGTTTTTAGAAAAACCTTCCCAGTTTTTAGCAAAACTTCCTAATTTAGAAAAAACCTTCCTAGTTTTTAGAAAAAACTTTCTATTTTTTAGAAAAACTTCCTAATTTAGAAAAAACCTTCCTAGTTTTTAGAAAAACTTCCTAATTTAGAAAAAAACCTTCTTAGTTTCTAGAAAAACTTTCTAGTTTTTAAAAAAACTTCCTAATTTATTTTTAAAAAACCTTCCTAGTTTTTAGGAAAAAAAAACCTTCCTAGTTAAAAAAAAAAACTTCCTAGTTTTTAGAAGAAAAAACCTTCCTAGTTTTTAGAAGAAAAAACCTTCCTAGTTTTTAGAACAAAAACCTTCTTAGTTTTTAGAAAAACTTTCTAGTTTTTAGAAAAACTTTCTAGTTTTTAGAAAAACCTTCCCAGTTTTTAGAAAAACTTCTTAATTTAGAAAAAACCTTCCTACTTTTCGGAAGAAAAAAAACTTCCTAGTTTTTAGAACAAAAACTTTCTAGTTTAAAAAAAACCCTAGTTTCTAAAAAACCTTAGTTAAAAAAAAAACCCTGGTTAAAAAACCCCCTAATTAAAAAAAAACCCTAGTTTTTAGAAAAAATTCCTGGTTCTCAGAAAAACTCCCTAGTTTTCAGAAAAATAAGAGTCCAAAGATTCACCATCCACCCCCCCCCCCCCCCCGCCCCTCTCTCTTAACGAAAGAATTTTAAAAAATCGACATTCAAGCTACTAAAGAAAGAAGAAAAAAGGCAAGCAAGCCTGGACGTGTCGAAAGAAGCAAACTAACGGTGCAACGACTTTGGAAATTACAGTAGCAAGTAGCAGCACGAGTACATCCGAGTGGCAATCGGATTGGGAGAGCGTCTCGGAAGATTCCGAGGCCGAGTCGATCGAGCACCGACGTCGTTCCAAGCCCACGAAAGTGTCGAAAAACGAGAAGAAGAAGAAGAAGAAGAAGAAGCAGGAAAATGACGTCGAAGAAGCTGAAGTGGCTGGTTGCGCGACGGCGGATGTCGAGTCGGACGCAAGCGACGGACAATCCGAAAAGTGTCCGATATGCTTGTTGTCATTTGGCAAACAGGAGGTCGCAACGCCATCGTCGTGCGAGCATTGCTTTTGTCTCTTGTGCCTGATGGAATGGAGCAAAAACATAAATACCTGCCCGGTCGATCGTCAGACCTTCGGTGCTCTTCACGTTCGCGACAAAATTGGCGGCAAAGTGAGTTGAAAAAGCTAGACTCGAAGTCGTGGCGAAAAAAAAAAAAAAGTTTTCTTTGGGTTTGTTTGGGTTTGGGAAAAAGCTAGACTCGAAGTCGTGGCGAAAAAAAAAAAGTTTTATTTGGGTTTGTTTGGGTTTGGGAAAAAGCTAGACTCGAAGTCGTGGCGAAAAAAAAAGTTTTGTTTGGGTTTGTTTGGGTTTGTTTGGGTTTGTTTGGGTTTGGGAAAAAGCTAGACTCGAAGTCGTGGCGAAAAAAAGTTTTGTTTGGGTTTGTTTGGGTTTGGGAAAAAGCTAGACTCGAAGTCGTGGCGAAAAAAAAAGTTTTGTTTGGGTTTGGGAAAAAGCTTGACTCGAAGTCATGGCAAAAAAAAAAGTTTTGTTTGGGTTTGGGAAAAAGCTAGACTCGAAGTCGTTGCGAAAAAAAAGTTTTGTTTGGGTTTGGGAAAAAGCTAGACTCGAAGTCGTGGCGAAAAAAAAAGTTTTGTTTGGGTTTGTTTGGGTTTGGGAAAAAGCTAGACTCGAAGTCGTGGCGAAAAAAAAAGTTTTGTTTGGGTTTGGGAAAAAGTTAGACTCGAAGTCGTGGCGAAAAAAGTTTTTTTTTTACTTTTTAATTGATTAAAATGGAAAATTAATAATTCCGCAAGGTCAAGAGGCAAATACCGGTCGAGGTGAAGTCGAACGCGGAGGAACAGTCACAGGAGGATCCAACCTACTGCGAAGTTTGCCATCAGTGCGATCGCGAGGATCGTATGTTACTTTGCGACGGTTGCGATCTCGGTTATCATCTCGAGTGCCTCGATCCACCGATGAACGAGGTGCCGATGGACGAGTGGTACTGTCCCGACTGTTCGCGCAACAGTCAGAACGACGCTGAAATGGTAAGATATGCCTTTTCGTTTTTTTTTTTTGTTTTTTTTTCACAAACATCTTCGCATATCCGCTATTCTTCATTTTATCGCGATCTTTTCTCTCGTCTTCTTTTTTCTTTTTGCCGAAATTAAGGCCGCAACTTTAATTCCTTTGACAGCTGAGTTTTTTTTTTTTTTTGATTTTTTGAATCGGATCTTCTTAATACACAATTTCCATGCATTTTCGAAAATATATATGAACTGAACGAAAGCAAACCCAAACGATTCTCATTTTAAAGTACGAGCAAACCCAAACGATTCTCATTCAAAGTACAAGCAAACCCAAACAAACCCAAACGATTCTCATTCAAAGTACAAGCAAACCCAAACGATTCTCATTCAAAGTACAAGCAAACCCAAACGATTCTCATTCAAAGTACAAGCAAACCCAAACGATTCTCGTTTTAAAGTACGAGCAAACCCAAACGATTCTCATACAAAGTACAAGCAAACCCAAACGGTTCTCATACAAAGTACAAGCAAACCCAAACGATTCTCACTCAACGTACGAGCAAACCCAAACGATTCTCATTTTAAAGTACGAGCAAACCCAAACGATTCTCATTCAAAGTACAAGCAAACCCAAACAAACCCAAACGGTTCTCATTCAAAGTACAAGCAAACCCAAACGATTCTCATTCAAAGTACAAGCAAACCCAAACGATTCTCATTCAAAGTACAAGCAAACCCAAACGATTCTCGTTTTAAAGTACGAGCAAACCCAAACGATTCTCATACAAAGTACAAGCAAACCCAAACGATTCTCATACAAAGTACAAGCAAACCCAAACGATTCTCATTCAAAATATGAGCAAACCCAAACGATTCTGACTCAACGTACGAGCAAACCCAAACGATTCTCATTTTAAAGTACGAGCAAACCCAAACGATTCTCATTCAAACCCAAACGATTCTCATTCAAACCCAAACGATTCTCATTCAAAATATGAGCAAACCCAAACGATTCTCACTCAACGTACGAGCAAACCCAAACGATTCTCATTTTAAAGTACGAGCAAACCCAAACGATTCTCATTCAAAGTACAAGCAAACCCAAACAAACCCAAACGGTTCTCATTCAAAGTACAAGCAAACCCAAACGATTCTCATTCAAAGTACAAGCAAACCCAAACGATTCTCATTCAAAGTACAAGCAAACCCAAACGATTCTCGTTTTAAAGTACGAGCAAACCCAAACGATTCTCATACAAAGTACAAGCAAACCCAAACGATTCTCATACAAAGTACAAGCAAACCCAAACGATTCTCATTCAAAATATGAGCAAACCCAAACGATTCTCACTCAACGTACGAGCAAACCCAAACGATTCTCATTTTAAAGTACGAGCAAACCCAAACTATTCTCATTCAAAGTACAAGCAAACCCAAACAAACCCAAACGATTCTCATTCAAAGTACAAGCAAACCCTAACGATTCTCATTCAAAGTACAAGCAAACCCAAACGATTCTCATCCAAAGTACAAACCCAAGCAAACCCAAACGAACCCAAACGATTCTCATTCAAAGTACGAGCAAACCCAAACAAACCCAAACGATCCTCATTCAAAGTACAAACAAACCCAAACGATTCTCATTCAAAGTACAAGCAAACCCAAACCATTCTCATTCAAAGAACAATCAAACCCAAACGATTCTCATTCAAAGTACAAACAAAACCCAAACGATCCTAATCAAAGAGCGTACGAAACCCAATCTTTTCCAAACCACCATTGACGATCAACGAGTCCAATTTTAAATCGTTCGAAATCGCGTCCCTCTGTGTTACAGGTTGACATCGATCTCGACGAGATATCCGATCTAATGGCCGAAGCGCGTGGTCTCGGTTTGTCATACGGTCGAACGCGTACGGGTATACCGAGGGAAACTTCACCGAATTTTCCTTCACATAGAATAGTACCGCGTACACGTCAAACCGAGCGTGTAAGAGCGAACATACGAGCGGATCGTAATCGCGCACGTGAGATTGGCGGCGAGACGCGACGTAGTAGTAACAACAACAACAACAACAACAACGTCGTCGTTGGTACATTCGATCCGGAGCAACCGTCGACTTCGTCCTCGGGTATGGACTCGATATCGGAACGCACGGTTACGCACGGGGGCAACGTTGCTGCTGCTGCAGCAGCTCTCTCACGCGCCAACGTCGCCACGTCAACGTCGCGTAATCGTCGTGCGAAAGCAACCTCGTCGCGAAGAGCAAAGAAAAAAAAGCGTAAAGCTGCGACACGCGACGAGAGATTGGTACGGGAAGTGCGTATACGCGAGTACAATGACGACGGCGAGGAACGCGAGATCGTCACTTACGTCAATGTCGCGCCTGCCTCGACCAAGAGACGGAAGAAACGAGCCAAGAGATCGCGCAAGGTATAAACATCAATTAAAAAAAAAAAAACAAAAAAATTATTTAAAAAAAATACGAAAATGCTGACACAAGCGAGCCCAAAGAAATCCATACGAAATATTGACACAACCGGAAGTACAGTGGATTAAAAATAAATAAAAAAAAGAAAAAAGTATTTGTACACCGCGTTTTTTTTTTTTTTTTTGCAAATTGTTCTCTACGAAAAAGAAATAAATGCCTGAGCATTTTATTTGTAAATTTTTTAATTTTATCTTCAATATTTTTAATTTTATTTTTAATATTTTAAATTTTATTTTTAATATTTTTAATTTTATTTTTAATATTTTTAATTTCATTAAAATTTGAAATTTTATTAAAATTCGAAATTTTATTAAAATTCGAAATTTTATTAAAATTCGAAATTTTATTAAAATTCGAAATTTTATTAAAATTCGAAATTTTATTGAAATTTGAAATTTCATTGAAATTTGAAATTTTATTCCAATTTGAAATTTTATTAAAATTCGAAATTTTATTGAAATTCGAAATTTTATTAAAATGTGAAATTTTATTGAAATTTGAAATTTTATTAAAATTTGAAATTTTATTAAAATTTGAAATTTTATTGAAATTTGAAATTTTATTAAAATTCGAAATTTTATTAAAATTCGAAATTTTATTAAAATTTGAAATTTTATTAAAATGTTCTTATTAAAAATTTTCTTATTAAAATTTGAAATTTTCTTATTTAAACTTGAAATTTTCTTATCAAAATTTGAAATTTTATTAAAAATTTATTGAAAATAAAAAAAATTACTTTCATTTTTCAAAATAAAAACAAAAGCTTTAGCATTTTATTTTTTTTTTTTTTGCTAAAACTTCTGTCCATTTTATTTTTCTTGAAAAAAAAAAAAGTGTATTTTATTTTTTATTTAATTTTTTTTTCGCAGGATAATTTAAAAAACACGCGGCATACAAATATTTTTTTAACCAACTCCACATTCCAGCCTCTAACATTATCACTGCCAATATTCGTCACAGCACTTGCCTCTTCGTCATCGAAATTTCACTTAACACACTCACACACGCACACATCTCGGCGGCTTAGCACTCACTCACTCACTTTATTTTTTTTTTTTTTCTTCTTGTCAACGCGCTAGCACCTAAATCGTATTTATTTAATTTAATTTTTATTTTTTTACTTTTTTTTTTTTTTTTACTTCTCCTTGCTCTATGTGTAACGAAAATCCAATTGTTCTCCTATTTGTACCAATAAAATGTATTATTCAGTAGACGGGTTTTTTTTTTTTCTTGCTTTCGCGGATCGTACCATCGCACCTGTCGTGTTTTTTTTTTTTTTCTTCTTTTTTTTTTTTAGTATTTTTTTGTGAGGGAGAGAGAGGAACGTAGAATTTTTTTTTTTGGAAAAACTCTCGACTCTTTTGTTCCAAAAGTTTTCGGCCTTGCCCGAGGGTTGACCCAAACAAACCCAAACAAACCCAATCTGTCAATTGTTCTTGCACGCCTGTCCACTCGTACTCGTTTGTTCTTCCAATTGTTTTTTTTTTTTTTTTTTTTTTTTCCATTTATTTTAATCTATTCTAATTTATTTCAATTTATTTTAATTTATCTCAATTTATTTTTATTTATTTTCATTTATTTTTATTTATTTCTATTTACTTTTATTTATTTTCATTTCTCTTTATTTATTTTCAATTATTTCTATTTAATTTGATTTATTTTTATTTATTTCTATTTATTGTGATTTATTTTTTTTTATTTTCATTTATCTTTATTTATTTTTAATTATTTCTATTTAATTTAATTTATTTTTATTTATTTCTATTTATTGTTATTTGTTTTTATTTATTTTGATTCATTTTTATTTATTTTTATTTATTTTTAATTATTTCTATTTATTTTTATTTATTTCTATTTACTTCTATTTATTTTCATTTATTTTTATTTATTTCTATTTACTTCTATTTATTTTCATTTATTTTTATTTATTTCTATTTATTTTTATTTATTTTTATTTGTTGTTTTTTTTTTGTTTTTATATTTTTCTTTTGTTACATTTAATTGTATCTTTGTTTGTTCAGAGACGAAGAGGCAAACGCGCGCGCACGGTATCGTCGGTCGCGGCGGCCATCAACACGGTGAAAAAACGTTTAGCGAGTACCCTCGGGATGGTGAGAGCTACGGGATATCCGAATTTGTCAGGACCAAACGTCAAAGTACGGAGACAACCGAGCGAAAGGGGAATCCTAAACGACTCGCGTTTTCGCGCTGGAATATCTCAAGTCAGCCTGTTCGGCAACAATCTCGGCGTCAACTACAGTCCTCCTGGGTAAGTCCTTTGACTTATTTTTTCTACTTTTTTTTTTTTTTTTGAATCTTCCTCGTTCTTTCAAAATTCGGCTAGCCGTGTGTGTGTGTGTGTGTGTGTGTGTGTGTGTGTTTTTTTTTTTCTCTTGCCTCCTGTTACCCGTCGAACTTTAAAGCCGGGAAAGAAAAATTTCATTGCAGTTTTTTTTTGCAAATAAAAGGAAAAAAAAAAACATTTCGTCGATCGAAATTATCGCGCCCCCGCGAACCCTGCCGCGCCCCTCGCCCCCGCATCACGCGCGCCGAACAAACCCAAACAAACCCAAACAAATTTCGCCCCGAGCACGATGCATAAAAAGAAAAAGAAAGACAAAAAAAAATCAAACATTGGTCAAGAATCGAAAAAAAAAAAATCAGTTTTTTTTTTTTTAAGAAAAAATACGTATGTACGAATACACACAATGCACATTGTTTCGCTCGTTCCGGTCAGGATAAATCCATTTTCCACAGGTATCGATCCTAAAAAAAAAAAAAAAAAAAAAAAAGCCGATCGACAGAATTCGTCACGTTGAAACGTTCGACGTTGATGTCGATCCTCAAAATGTCGATGTCGATCCTAAAATCGTCAATGTCGATTCCTTAAAACTGTCGATGTCGATCCTAAACAAAAAAAAAAGCCGATCGACAGAATTCGTCACGTCGAATCGTTCGACATCGACGTCGATCCTAAAAAAATGACGATGTCGATCCTAAAAAAAAAAAAAAAAAAAAAAAAAAAAAAAAAGCCAATCGACAGAATTCGTCACGTTGAAACGTTCGACGTTGATGTCGATCCTCAAAATGTCGATGTCGATCCAAAAATCGTCAATGTCGATTCCTTAAAACTGTCGACGTCGATCCTAAAATTAAAAAAAAAAAGCCGATCGACAGAATTCGTCACGTCGAATCGTTCGACATCGACGTCGATCCTAAAAAAATGACGATGTCGATCCTAAAAAAAAAAAAAAAAAAAAGCCAATCGACAGAATTCGTCACGTTGAAACGTTCGACGTTGATGTCGATCCTCAAAATGTCGATGTCGATCCTAAAATCGTCAATGTCGATTCCTTAAAACTGTCGATGTCGATCCTAAAAAAAAAATTAAAAAAAAAGCCGATCGACAGAATTCGTCACGTCGAATCGTTCGACATCGACGTCGATCCTAAAAAAATGACGATGTCGATCCTAAAAAAAAAAAAAAAAAAAAGCCAATCGACAGAATTCGTCACGTTGAAACGTTCGACGTTGATGTCGATCCTCAAAATGTCGATGTCGATCCTAAAATCGTCAATGTCGATTCCTTAAAACTGTCGATGTCGATCCTAAAAAAAAAATTAAAAAAAAAGCCGATCGACAGAATTCGTCACGTCGAATCGTTCGACATCGACGTCGATCCTAAAAAAATGACGATGTCGATCCTAAAAAAAAAAAAAAAAAAAAAAGCCAATCGACAGAATTCGTCACCCCGAATCGTTCGGTATCGATGTCGATCCTGAAAAATGACGATTTTGATCCTAAAATCGTCAATGTCGATTCCTTAAAACTGTCGATGTCGATCTTAAAAAAAAAATTAAAAAAAAAACCGATCGACAGAATTCGTCACGTCGAATCGTTCGATATCGACGTCGATCCTAAAAAAATGACGATGTCGATCCTAAAAAAAAAAAAAAAAAAAAAAAAAGCCGATCGACAGAGTTCGTCACCCCGAATCGTTCGGTATCGATGTCGATCCTGAAAAATGACGATTTTGATCCTAAAATCGTCAATGTCGATTCCTTAAAACTGTCGATGTCGATCCTAAAAAAAAAAATTAAAAAAAAAAGCCGATCGACAGAATTCGTCACGTCGAATCGTTCGACATCGACGTCGATCCTAAAAAAAATGACGATGTCGATCCTAAAAAAAAAAAAAAAAAAAAAAAAAAGCCAATCGACAGAATTCGTCACCCCGAAACGTTCGGTATCGATGTCGATCCTGAAAAATGACGCTTTTGATCCTAAAAAAAAGAAAAGTTGATCAACAAAATTCGCCACATAAAATTCGGACATAACAGTTGAGTGTTCTTTTTTTTGTTTTTTTCCCCCTTTTTTTGGGGGGGAAAAACCCTCTCTCTCTCTCTCTCTCTCTCTCTACACAGATCGGACGAGGATATCGAGGATGATATTATGAGCGGGGACGGTGGTGTGATCGGTGCGTCATCGTCGCGTCGCGCAGCGACAGCCTCGACGCGACGTTTGCTTGCCCTTAAGGGTCCGAGGAATCCGCAATTACGCACGGACATTGAAAGGAACGATGGTGTCGTCGTCGTCGTCGATGGTGGTGGTGTTGGCGGTGTCGGCGGTGGTGGTGTTGGCGTTGGTGGTGGTGGTGGTGGTCGTGATGTTGGTAGGACGACGACGACGATGATAGATTTGATCGGTACGATAATCGAGTCGCAAGAATTGTGGCATTCGCGCAAGAAAAAAGCGGACGTAACGTTGAAGGCGGACGGTACGTTGCTGATAGACACGAAGTTACGTGAAAACATTCATAGTTTGAACAACAACAACAACAACAACAACAACAACAACGAGAGTCCGAAGAAGCGAGACGTGACGAGCGTCAACGTTGAGGAAGACGACGCGACGAGGGTCAATCCAAACGATATAAATCAAGCGCCGATGTACAATAATCCACGCGGCGGTGGTGGCGGCGGCGGCGGCGGTGGTGGCGGTGGCGGCGGTGGTGGTAACAGAGGAACATTTCGCGGTGGTTATCGCGACGGTGGCTCGCGTCACAGTCACGGTGGAAATCAGACTGGCGGCTACGGAAGAGACTACAACAACGCCGGTGGCTCGAGACACAGCTACGGGGCTGCAACGTCGCGTGAGAATTTTGGCAATCGTGATTTTGGCCCATCAACGAATTACAATCAAAACTTTGATTATCGCGTTTCGCAAGTACCGCCACCATACAGAAATCGTAATACACAAAATTTTCGTCACGAGCGCCAAAGGCCACCTATGTACGGCCAAATTGACGATAGATTTGGCCAATACACGGGTCCGCGATTATTGCCACCGGGACCACCGCCCGGCTTGCCACCTTGCTTGCATCCCAATGTACCAGGCTCTTTGATCACTCGACCACCGCCACCGCCCCCGCCTCTCACGCTAGCGCCACCACCCCCGCCACCCACGACCGCGGTGCAAACGGACGAAAGTCGTCGGGGCGATGGCACGACGGACGATGATTGCGACATTTATTCCGACATAGAGACAAAAAACGAGCACGAGATACGCGAGACTGGTGCGACGAACAATGAAAATTTAGTGCTACTACCACCGCCCGAGCCACCCTCGGGTTTGCTAGAATTCGATGATAATACGAAGAGTGAAAGAGACAACGACAGCGATCAAGAGCTCGTTATAGACGACGGGCCAAAAGTTGATGGCGAACGTGACGAAAAGTACGATCCTTTTGCAGCGGACAGCGACACTAACGACAGTGAGAAAAAATTGCGCAACGATGATATCGTACCGTTGAATCCACCGCCTATGCCACCGGAATTTCCAAGCTGCGACGTGAAAGATTCCTCGAATCCGTTGTTACGTTTGACGGCTTACGAGGACGACGATGACGACGTGACGCAGGATGATTGTCCAAATTTTTCCATCTACTCGTCGGCGACTATCGACGTTGCGCGACACGCCGAGCAAGAATTGTCACAACAAATTGGACCCCTCGAGCCGCCACCCTTGCCCCCGGATATACCCGACGACGATGACGTTATCGTTGGTGACGTGGAGAGCTGCGATTTGGCCGATATACCCGAACCCACGGATCCTTACGTCGAGGCATTGCGAAAAGAGCGACAAACTCTGAGTCGTATACCACCGAAGAAAATATCGAACGACACGAGGGGCAAGATTACATTTAAGATCGGCAACAAGTTCAGGATCAACAACAAATTGAGCAATCTATACGACGAGATCGACGAGACTATCGAAGTTTCCATAGAGCAGGAAAAAGAGATCGAGGATAAGAGAAAAAATGAACGGGAGGAGGAGGAGGTGGAGGAGGTGGAGGTGGAGGTGGAGGTGGAGGAAAGAATCGTGAATGACGATGAGATGAAATTAATTCGAAAAGATACGAGTCTCGATGAATCGACGAAAGATGAGAAAACAGAGAAACCGGAAGTTGCGCGTGACAACGGGAAAGTGGAGAAGAAAATTGTTGATTCTACGACGATTGATCTTACGGAAAAGAGTTCCGATACGATAATTTCTATAAACGAGAGCTCACAATCGCCGAAAAAGATGGAGAACGAGAAACTTTCGACGTTGCGCGAGGCTGAAAATTCATGGAAGCGCGAGGCGAGTTACGAAAAATCGTATGCAAGCGAGAGCGAAAAAATTGAAAGAAAATCGCGCAAAAGATCGCGCGAAAGTTCCGGCGAGGAGGAGGAAGAAGAAGAAGAAGAGGAGGAGGAAGAGGAGGAGCGCAGTAGCGAGAAAGAAGCGAAGAATTCACGCTCGAGTAGTTTGGACCAAGCACGCGCGGGTGCAAGTTCCTCGTTCGACGTTGACGACGAGACGGAAAATTTTCCACTCGAGAAAGACACGATAAGCGTGAAAGCGAAGAACGACGATGGGACGGAAGCGGCTGATGATTGGGAATCCGAGGGCGCTTACACGCCCTGCAAAGACGAGAGGCCAACGGACAAAGTTTCATTGTCGCAATTCGTAAGTGGCCTCGAGCCAATAACACCGCCGAAAGATCGTACGAACGACGATCTCGACGTTGAGCTCGCGGCTTGCGGTACGCCCGTTGGTTACGCGGGTCTCGGCACCGAGGCAATTTCCGAGACCGACGAAGCCATGAATTTCGAGGACGAATTGACACTACTCAGTCTACGCAAGGAAAAGGAAGACGGCGAGATAACGGAAGACGGGAAAATTATTAAAAAGCGTAAAACCGATGAAACCGACGATACAAAGAAGAAACGAAAGAAAGGGAAGAAAGAAACGGAAAAGAACAAGGAAAATATATCATCGGAGAATCAAGTAGCTTGGAAGAAGATATCGAAAAATACGAAAGATCGTCAATATCGCGACAAGGACAAACGCTCGAGATCACGGGACAAGGGAAAAGCGAAGAAAAAAGTCAAAGACTCAACGACGACAGCAACAACAACGACAACGACAACAACGACGCGAAAGAAGGAAAAACGTAAGGAATTGGCGCGTTACGATGTGAGAAAAATAGTCGCTGACAAGCCCGCGAGAGGTCGCAAAGACGAGTACGGACGCGACGCGAGAGATTACTCGCGTAGCAAATCGTCGCGTAGTTTGTCGCGCGACAGACGCTCCTACTCGAGGATACGTTCGAGATCGCGTTCGCGACGTACGTGGTCGCGCGATCGTCGCTCATCGTCGAAATCACGTCGTTCGCCGTCGTCCCGTACGCGACGCGTCGTCGTGAAACGTTCGTTGTCTCGTCGACGGGGTTTCACGAAGTCACCGACGCGTCGTCGTGGTTCTTTGTCCTCGTCGCGTAGACGTCGTCGTTCGTTGTCGCGCAAGAAACGCTCGCGTTCGCGCGAAAAACGCAAAGAAAAGATCAAGAGAAAGTCACGAAGTCGTTCGAGAAATCGTAAACGTACGCGTTCGAAGAGTCCGCGAAAGACGAGCGTTAAGCTGGACAAGAAGAAGCACGGGAAGAGAAAATTGTCACGTTCGAGATCGAAGATACGCTCGATTGAGCGCGAACGCGATAGAAATTGGAACGGTACGAGTGATAAGATTGCTATGCGAGAGGAAAATTTTACGCGCGACAAGGAAACACGTGAATCATGGAGCGCCCAATGGACACCGTCTTGGTCAAGATCCGAAACGCCTGTTGGACGTGACGAGGCTGCTGCCGCTTGGTCGCCAACGATCGCCCTCGACGGATCAAACGTACCGCCGAAAAACTTGACCGTTATTCTCACCAACAAGGAAGCGACGAGAAAGAAGAAAAAGGACAAACGCAAGGAGAACAAAAAACGGACGAACGAGCTCGTACAGGAGAGACGCAAAAGATTGAAGAGAACAAGAACACCGCCACCGTCGAAAGAAGTTTTCGCCAGTGGTGACAATATACTCGTGAGTGTTTGCTTCAACAAGGAAAACGACGACGACGACGACGATGGTACATCGCCGCTTCTCGTGCCACCGTTGAACGAAACTATACCAATTTTACCAACGAACAAACGCCGCAGACGCGAAACCGTTCAACAAGCCGAAACAACGAAAAAAGGCAAAAAAGAACGCACGAAGGAGAAACGCTCGAAATCACCGAAGAATAAAAAAGAGAAGAAAAAAAAGTCCAAAGCAGCGGAAATTGCGGCAACGAAAAAGCCCGTTGCTGTTATTGATCTCGATCAATCGCCTTTTCGCGAACAAACCCCGTCGCCCCGTGACGTCATTGTTCTAAGCGACGACGATGAGAAAGAAACGCAAAAATTGTTGGCAACATCGGCCCATCCTTTGACACCGTCACACGAGCAATTTGTCTCACAAGGTCCGAAAACACCGCCCGAGCCACAAATAAAATATTCCACCAAAGCAAATTTACGGCCATTGATGGAGGAAGAGGAGGAAGAGGAGGAGGAGGAGGAAGAAGAAGAGGAGGATGAGGAAGAGGAGGAGGAGGAAGAGATTGATCAAAGAGTCGAGGAAGAACTCGAGATGAGAGCGCAAGAGGAATTAGAATTGAGATTAAAAATTGGACCTAATACACCACCCGAGCCACCATCTTCGCCACCCACCTCGCCCGATGCGTACGATCCTTTCGATCCTACCAAATCACGCTCGCCAACGCCAAATCCAAGCCAAAATTTAACGCCGAACGAGCGTAAAAACGTCGACGATTCACCGAGAAAACACGATCCTAACGATGAGACAACAATCAACGATCCGACGATTGCTCAAGAATCAACGAGCGTCGATAAACAAATAATGGAAAAACCAAAAATCATATCGATGGTTACGATTAAACGTGCGTCGCCGAATTTTTGTGACGCTTCGCCGAAAATTGACAATCAAACGGATATTGTACAAATTAACGATAGTCCACCGGCTAAAGTACAACAAAATCAACAAATTTCACAGACTACGGTCAATCCGTTTGCTACGATTAATCCGGTGTTGGCTACCGTTGCTGCTGCTGTACAGAGAAGCGCAATATTCAGCGCAAGCACACCCGTCGCTGGACAGAGAAACATTCAGGTTTGATTGGACTTTTTACATTTTTTTTTTTTTTTTTTTTTCTATTCTTTTTTATAGCTGGCCCGTACGGGCTGGCTTGATGCTCGGCCACTCAATTTTTTTCGGTACGAAATGGCAAGGACTACCAATCCAAAGGAATGGCGAAAAAAAAATGTTTTGTCGGTTTTTTTCCTTTGTCGCTGGCGTATCGGCTTAAATATTGATTGTAGGAACATCAAGGTGGAGACGAAAATTGTCGATAATTTAATTTCCTACAACTTTGTTTATGTTCATTTGTGTCCTAAAGTTCAAAATTAACGAGACAATGCAATAGTTTTACTTTGATGGTTGCTTTTTTTGTTTTGTTTTTTTTCAAGTTTAATTCGAAAAATATCGATCTTAGAGAAACAACTGTGATAAGTAAAATTGTAGATTGTTGAATTTACTGCAACTTTAGTTATTACAGTTTTTTCTCTACGATCGATATTTTTTTAATTAAACCCAAAAATAAATGATAAATAAATATTTTGTCGGTTCGCTTTTCCTTTGCCGCTGGCGTATCGCCTTAAATATTGATTGTAGGAACATCAAGGTGGAGACGAAAATTGTCGATAATTTAATTTCCTACAACTTTGTTTATGTTCATTTGTGTCCTAAAGTTAAAAATTAACGAGACAATGCAATAGTTTTACTTCGATGGTTGCTTTTTTTTTTGTTTTTTTCAAGTTTAATTCGAAAAATATCGATCTTAGAGAAACAACTGTGATAAGTAAAGTTGTAGATTGTTGAATTTACTGCAACTTTAGTTATTACAGTTTTTTCTCTACGTTCGATATTTTTCGAATTAAACCTGAAAATAAGGTAAGGAAAAGAAATAATAAAATGTTTTGTAGGTTCTTTTTTCCTTTGCCGCTGGCGTATGGCCTTAAATATTGATTGTAGGAAAATCAAGGTAGAGACGAAAATTGTCGATAATTTAATTTCCTACAACTTTGTTTATGTTCATTTGTGTCCTAAAGTTCAAAATTAACGAGACAATGCAATAGTTTTACTTTGATGGTTGCTTTTTTTTTGTTTTTTTCAAGTTTAATTCGAAAAATATCGATCTTAGAGAAACAACTGTGATAAGTAAAATTGTAGGTTGTTGAATTTACTACAACTTTAGTTATTACAGTTTTTTCTTTACGATCGATATTTTTTTAATTAAACCCAAAAATAAATGATAAAAAAATATTTTGTCGGTTCGCTTTTCCTTTGCCGCTGGCGTATCGCCTTAAATATTGATTGTAGGAACATCAAGGTGGAGACGAAAATTGTCGATAATTTAATTTCCTACAACTTTGTTTATGTTCATTTGTGTCCTAAAGTTAAAAATTAACGAGACAATGCAATAGTTTTACTTTGATGGTTGCTTTTTTTTTGTTTTTTTCAAGTTTAATTCGAAAAATATCGATCTTAGAGAAACAACTGTGATAAGTAAAGTTGTAGATTGTTGAATTTACTGCAACTTTAGTTATTACAGTTTTTTCTCTACGTTCGATATTTTTCGAATTAAACCTGAAAATAAGGTAAGGAAAAGAAATTAAAAAAATATTTTGTAGGTTCTCTTTTCCTTTGCCGCTGACGTATCGCCTTAAATATTGATTGTAGGAAAAACAAGGTAGTGACGAAAATTGTCGATAATTTAATTTCCTACAACTTTGTTTATGTTCATTCAAGTCCTAAAGTTAAAAATAAACGAGACAATGCAACAGTTTTACTTTGATGCTTTCTCTCTTTTTTCTTTCTTCAAGTTTAATTCGAAAAATATCGATCTTAGAGAAAAAAAACTGTAATAAGTAAAGTTGTAGGTTATCGAATTTACTACAACTTTAGTGATTACAATTTTTTCTCTACGTTCGATATTTTTCGAATTAAACCTAAAAATACGGTAAAGAAAAGAAATAATAAAAAGAATATTGTCGTCGGTCTGTTTGAAATTTCTCAGCCAAATCGTATCTCACCGAGCGCACAAGTGAAGCAACAGCAGCAGCAGCGCATCAGCGAGAGGCCGCAATTGCCAAATTTATTTGCAAACGCACCAAAGCCAACGCCAATGCGTATGCAAAAGGGCTTGCAGTCCAAGAATGTATCGACAATTGGACAAAACGGCAGCGACGCGACACTCGATATGTCGAGTGACAACAATGCGCTCGATATGTCGTCACCGTATTCACCAGGCTCGAGTCTGAGCGACGGTATATTCGATCCACCGAGTCCTGGCAATCACAATGCATCGCCAGCGGCAAATTCAACGAACAATACGAACAAAGTCATTGGCACGAAGAGCAAACCGAACGACAAGAAGGACGCGTTTGATGCACTTTTTGGCACCTCGCCGGCTATCAAGCCGAAGGGAGGACGCGCGAAGAAAACCATCGACAAAGACAAGAGACCTAAGAAATGTGGGTGTTACGTAATTGCTGTTGTTGTTTTTTTTTTTTCGTTTTTTTTTCCCTTCTTTTTCAACTTTATTTTTTTTTTCCTTCTTTTTCAACTTTATTCTTTTTTTTTTTCTTCTTCTTTTTCAACTTTATTCTTTTTTTCTTCTTCTTCTTTCTTTTTTTTCAATTTTATACTTTTTTTCTCTTCTTTTGTCCTCTTTTTCAACTTTATTCTTTTTCTTTTTTTTTTCTTCTTTTTTTTAACTTTATTCTTTCTTTTTTCTTCTCTTTCAACTTTATTCTTTTTTCTTCGTCTTTTTTTAATTTATTCTTTTTCCTTTTTCTTCTTTTTCAACTTTATTCTTTTTCTTTTTCCTTCTATTTCTCATTCTTTTTCAACTTTATTATTTATTTTCTTCTTTTTTTAATAACTTTATTCTTTCTTTTGTCTTCTTTTTCAACTTTATTCTTTTTCTTTGTTTTTTCTTCTTTTTCAACTTTATTCTTTCTTTTTTCTTCTCTTTCAACTTTATTCTTTTTTCTTCTTCTTTTTTAAATTTATTCTTTTTCCTTTTTCTTCTTTTTCAACTTTATTATTTATTTTCTTCTTTTTCAACTTTATTCTTTTTCTTTTTTTCTTCTTTTTCAACTTTATTCCTTTTTTTTTTCTCTTTTCTTCTTTTTCAACTTTATACTTTTTTTCTCTTCTTTTTTCTTCTTTTTCAACTTTATTCTTTTTCTTTTTTTTTCTTCTTTTTTAACTTTATTCTTTCTTTTTTTCTTCTTTTTCAACTTAATTCTTTTTTTTTCTTTTTCCTTTTTTCTTCTTCAACTTTATTCCTTTTTTCTTCTTCTTTTTTTAAATTTATTCTTTTTCCTTTTTTCTTCTTTTTCAACTTTATTCGTTTTTTTTTCTTCTTCTTTTTTTAATGTATTCTTTTTCCTTTTTCTTCTTTTTCAACTTTATTCTTTTTTTTTTCTTCTTCTTCTTCTTCTTCTTTTCATTCTTTCAACTTTTCGTTTATTTACTTCTCGTAATTAATCGACGATCCATTGGTTTTTCGAAACTTTTGAGGAGGGCCGCGGGGCCGGGAAAATACGTGTAGACGGAGACCCCAAAAAAAAAAAAAAAGGCCCAAATATTAAAGCACTTTTCCACGAAGGATTTACGAAACGGCTTGGCATTAAAAAAATTTCGTTTTTTTTTTTTTTCGTTTCGAAACGAAAAAAAAACACTTCTCCAATATCGTTACAGAGTTTGTTTGGGTTTAAAAAAAAAAACTATTTTTTAAAAAACGGTCGCTCGACTCGTTTCAAACTTGTCTTTCTCAAAAAAAAAAAAAAAAAAAAAAAGTGTGTACTTTTAACTTAAAACGAAAAAATCGATTTTTTTTTGCTACGCCGCTACACGTATTTTGCCCCCAAAATTTATTTTGCACCAGAACGAAAAAAAAAAAAAACAAAAAAAAAACAAAAAAACCAAAAAAACAACGAATTGTCATATTATTTTCATTTTTTTTCTTTTTTTTTTTGTTCCAAATTTCAAACAGCTACTAATCCAAAGGTCGGCGTGCGCATGGATGAGAATCAATTGCAAATTCTGGACGATCTTCCAAGTTCGGCCGTCGAAATGCAGGTAAAGGATAAGGTCCGTATCGAAAGAAAAAAAGAAATTTCGCCTTTTTCCCCACGCAAAGAATTCGTTCAAAAAGAAAAAAAACAAAAAAAAAACAAAAAAAAAAGACTCAAGAAAGTTTTTGCGTTTCTCATCTCTTTTTTTTTTTTTTATTTTTATTTTTTTCCTCTCATTTTAATTCTTTCGTGTGTCTGTCTCGTTTGTTGCGCGCATCGGCAGTTCTTGAAGAAGCTCAATCGCCAGGAGAGGGTCGTTGAGGAGGTGAAATTGGTACTGAAGCCGCATTACACGAAGAAACACGTGACGAAGGAGGAGTACAAAGATATAATGCGCAAAGCCGTGCCGAAGGTCAGTATTTTTTTTTTTTTTTTTTTTTGAGCATTAAAACAAACAAAAAAAAACAAAGCTGAAGACCTCTACTGGAAAAAACAGACAAAAAATGGCTTTTTTAAAATTTATTTCGTTGCAGATATGTCACAACAAAACCGGCGAGATAAATCCGAAAAAGATTGCCCAGCTGATCGAGGCTTACGTGAGGAAGTGTCGTTCGGGAAAGAAGAGAAAGCAAACCTCGATGCCCATCAACTCGACGGGAAAAACTGTCAAACCCATGTAAGTTGGGGCGTTTTTTTTTTTTTTTTTTTTTTTAAGAGTTTTTATGGGGAAAAAATAAGTATTTATGACGAGGGGGGGGGGGGGGGCACTGTCAAGCCCGTGTAAAAATTGGGTCTGGGTCTCTTTTTGGTTCATTTGGGTTTGTGAAGAACTCAAGTAATTGAAACAACAAAAAGTAATCGATGCCGGCAAAATTCAATGGGAGAAATAAGGAAAAACTGTCTAAAAAAGGCGGGGGGGGCGCGACAATCGGGTCACGGATTTACTTCAAACTTTGCACACTTTTAGTAGTCCATTGGGACAATATAATGTGCAAGTATCGAGCCGCAATACTATCGCGTTTTCGAGATAATCCCATGTCAAGGTTTTTACCCGTCGAACATGTGCGTTTCGATTTATGAGCCGCGATGGGAGGGTAGGGGGGGAGCGGTCGAGTGATTAGCGTTCAAGTTTCGTAATCGCTTTATACTGCTCATCATTTTTTTTATTTTTTTTTTTTTGGGAGTTTTTATGGGGAAAAATTCAGTATTGATGACGGGGGGGGGGGGGGGGATCTTTTTGGTTTATTTGGGTTTGAGAAGAACTCAATTGTGAAAAAATTCAAGTAATTAAAACAACAACAAAAAAAGTAATCGATGCTGGCAAAATTCAATGGGAGAATTTAAAAAAAAACTGTCTAAAACGGAAGGGGGCGCGACAATCGGGTCACGGATTTACTTCAAACTTTGCACACTTTTAGTAGTCCATTGGGACAATATAATGTGCAAGTATCAAGGCGCAATACTTTCGCGTTTTCGAGATAATCGCATGTCAAGTTTTGATTTATGAGCCACGAGATGGGGCGAGGGTGGCGGGGGGAGGGGGGTTGTTTGAGCGGTCGAGTGATTAGCGTTCAAGTTTCATAATCGCTGTATCCTACTCATTTTTTTTTACCAAACATTGCTAACTAGTTTTTTTTTAGGGGGAGGTTTGGGTTTTGTTTGGGGCAAGAACTTTCGAATCCATGTAAGTTGGGCTTGTTTGGGTTTGTTTTTTGTTTGGGTTTGTTTGGGGGTGTCTAATTTATTTTTCTTTTTTTTCTGTTACAAAAACTTTAACGCCTTTCACCCCGACAAAAAAAAAAAAACAAACAAATATAAAAAAATAATTATTTCCAACAGGAAAAACTTGTGGAGTTGATCGTACGATGGAAATTCTAGTGGCACAAGTATTTCAACGTCGATGTTTTTTACGTCATCGAAGCGCGCGAATGAGGAATATCCCCATTGAGAGACGTGTTTATTTTTTTTTTTTTTTTTTTTTTTTTTATATGACGAAAGGAAGCGACCAGCCCCGAAAAGCCTGATCGCGATGAAGATCGAACAAAAAAAAAAACAAAAGAGAAAAAAAAACAGAAAAAAATGATTCGCGATCTCTTCGAGCCTCTGCGTGGGTGTTTTTTTTTTTTTTTTTTTTCTCTTGGTAACGCGCGTCTCATCGTTTGAAAGATATTTCTCACCTCGTCGAACGACCGAACAATGTGTGTTATTATTGTGTGTGTACATACCTAAAACTGATTTTTTTTTTTTTTTTTTTTTTTTTTTTCTCGAATTATAAGCGCAATATTTGTATTTATCATTAGCGTTAGCGTTTCAGCAAAACCCCGAACGTGTACGAGATTCACGAATAAGTGGAACGAGAAGAAGAAAAAAAAAAAAAAACGAAAAAAAAAAAGAAAAAGAAAAGTTTATTGTTAATTTTTATTACATAGACACGTGTACGATAATTGATGAACGATCGCAGTCTTATTGTGAAGTATATGAATCGTCGAAAATTGAATTGCCTGCAAGTTTGTTTTACGTTCGTTTGTGCTCCAAAGTGAAAAACAAACGAGACAATGCGCACCCAAAGACAATGCACACAACCCAAACAAACCCAAACAAACCCAAACGAACGAGACAATGCAATAGTTCTTTTTTTTTTTCTTTCTATTTCGCCGCTCTCTTATTTTCACGTTTAATTCGAAAAGTATCGTTCGTAGAGAAAAAACTGTAATAACTAAAGTTGTAGTAAATTCAATAATCTACAACTTTGCTTATCACAGTTTTTTCTCTAAGATCGATATTTTTCGAATTAAACTTGAAAAAAGGCAATAAAAGCGAGCCTCAAAAACTATTGCATTGTCGCGGTTATTTTTTTACTTTAGGACATAAATGAACATAAACAAAGTTGTGAGAAATTATATATATATATATATATATATATATATATATAAATTGTCGAAAATTTAATTTCCTACAAGTTTGTTTACGTTCATTTATGCTCCAAAGTGAAAAACAAACGAGACAATGCAATAGTTCTTTTTTGTCTTCTATTTCGCCGCTCTCTTATTTTCACGTTTAATTCGAAAAGTATCGTTCGTAGAGGAAAAACTGTAATAACTAAAGTTGTAGTAAATTCAATAATCTACAACTTTGCTCATCACAGTTTTTTCTCTAAGATCGATATTTTTCGAATTAAACTTGAAAAAAGAAGAAAAAGCAAGCATCAAATTAAAACTATTGCATTGTCCCGGTTATTTTTTTACTTTAGGACATAAATGAACATAAACAAAGTTGTAAGAAATTAAATATATATATATATATATTTAATACACAAAATTAAAGGACCCAAAAAAAAAGTCCGAAATTTTTTTTTCCTCATTTTCGCCAGTCCGCGACTTAGCGAAAAAAATGTTTGTAAAAAAAAAACAAAAAAAAGCAAATTCAAGCTCAAAGTTCTCCAGAGTTCGAGAGTTCCGGCAGTAAAAAATTGCCGAATAATGGACAGTGTTTTTTTTTTTCCACAAATTATAAGAAAATCGAAGGAACCCAAACAAACCCAAACAAAAAGTTTCCAAATTTTTGTTTACTTGACTTTCGATCCACACGGACCTTGAACGTTTTTTTTTTTTTTTTTTTTTTTTGCAATTTCAGATGAAAAGCTTTCTTTCAGATTCATTCTTTCACTTTAGGTTTGAGCTTTTGTTTGGCCCTCTGTACGATTAGTACAAAAGCTGAAAATTCAACAGGGAAGAATCAATCTGAAATTGCAAAAGAACAAAAAAAAATAAAGAAAACACAACTTTTCAAGGAATCCAAAGCAAACCCAAACAAACCCAAACAAAAGCTCAAAATTGAACGGGGAAGGATCAATCTGAAATTGCAAAAAAAAGAAAAAAGAAAAAAGAAAAAAATAAAGAAAACACAACTTTTCAAGGAATCCAAAGCAAACCCAAACAAACCCAAACAAAAGCTCAAATTGAACAAGAAAAAAATCAATCTAAAATTGCAAAAAAAAACAAACAACTTTTCAAGGAATCCAAAGCAAACCCAAACAAACCCAAACAAAAGCTCAAAATTGAACGAGGAAGAATCAATCTAAAATTGCAAAAAAAAAGAAAACAATGTTTCAAGGCCCGTGGACCTTTCGAGAGTTGAGCAAACAATTTTAAAACTTTTTGTTTTTTGTTTTTTTTTTCTTTCTCTTTCTTCGATTTTCTCATTTCTCAAAAAGTGTCCATTATTCTGGGACTTTTTTTTTTTTTTCTCTTCCTTCGATTTTCTTCCAATTTCTCAAAAAGTGTCCATTATTACGGGACTTTTTTTTTTTCTTTCTTTCTTTCTTTCTTTTTTTTTTAACGCCGACACTCTCTCGAAACTCGAGAAAGTTTGAGCTTGAAATTGCTTTTTCTTTTTTTTTTTTTTTCTTCTTTCATCGAAAAACACTTTTCGCCAAGTCGGGGGGGCCCGTTGAAAAATCGTGGAAACAAAATTTGGGACTTATTTTTTTTTTTTTTTTTTTTTATTAATTTTGTTCCAAATTTTTCTGCTTCGTATAAAAACTTCGCGATTATTTTACGTTTTGGGGCAAAGGGCAAATCTTCGACGATACGTCGTAACGAGCGAGCGGCGCGAAGCATAAAATAAAATTAAATTGTCTTTACGCGTTAAAGTGCAAGGAAAACAAAATAAAAATAAAAATAAAAAGAATTGACAAAAAATAAATAAAAATAAACAAAAGAAAAAAAATTGATATGCTTTTGTTGGCGGTCCAGTAAAGCGCGCGCGCGCGCGCCCGCGCCCTCTCGTGCCCCTCGAGTGTATTAATTTCGTTAAAAAAAAAAAAAAAAAAAAAAGAAGAAGAAGAATAAGAACGAAGAAAAAAACGCGAAAAAACGAAAGCGCGGTTAGAAAAAGGATACGGGGGAGGAAGAAGAAGAAGAAAAAAGAAAGAAAAAAAAAAAAAAAAAGAAGAGGAGGAGGACGAAATTTACTTGTAATTGCGTAACGAGATAGTGGCCTCTGTCGGAATCTTTTTCACACCATTAATTGTAGATTTTGTCGTCATGGATTTAGAAAAAAAAAAAAAACGAAAAAAAAAAAACAAAAAGATGCGTTAAACTGCGGATGAAAAAAATTGACGAAAAAAAAAAAAAAAAAATGTTTCGCTTCGCTCCATCTTCGTTTGTGTGAATAATAATGAAGAGAGAGAGAGAGAGAGAGAGAGAGAGAGAGAGAGAGAGAGAGAGAAAATAAATATTGTTCCGAGCGCTTCTCGTGAACATGTACAAAAAAAAAGAAAAAAGACGAATGAAATGAGCGTGATATTTTTTTTTTTTCGTTCCGAAAGTTGGAGTATCGTTTCCGTAAAAAAAAAAAAAAAAAAAAAAAGCAAGCAAAACGATTTACTTTTACAACTTTCGTCGGTTGAATTTATAAATAATTTCTTTATTTTTTATTTTTTTTTCTCGGGCAAGTTTGAAAATGTTCGCGACGAGACTGCACCGGAAATTACACGCCTGGAAAAAAAATCTCGAGTTTTCGTTTTTTTTTTTTAATAAAGAGGAAGAAGAAGAAGAAGAAGAAGAAAAAATTTAATACTCGAGACTTGCATTTTTCGAGAAATGTGCTCATAATTTTACTTTTTTTTTTTTTCTTCTTCTTCTTCTTCTTTACTTCGAAAGATCGAAAACACAACACGCGCTCTTTTGATGTAGAATTTATGTTCCAATAGAAATCATTGTTATTCTCGGGTAATATTGATGTGCTTCAAGCTGTAATAGAAATAATGGAAGGAGAAAAAAAAAAAAGAAGAAAGAAAGAAAGAAAGAAAGAAAGAGGAGAAAAAAAAAAGAAGAAATACGATAAAGATGTACATCATAATTTATACAAAAGTGACAAGAAATAAAATTGCGAAATAATAAAATGAAGATTCGTCGCGAGTGTCCGTTGATTGGAAAGAAAGAGAAAAAGAAGAAGAAGAAGAAGAAGAAAGAAAAAGGTCATTACCGTGACAACGTCGTCGTTTTGACAAATGTGGCGAGAAAAAAAAAATTATTTTGTTAGACAAATTGTTATTTTTCCTTCATCTTGTCTCGTTATTCGTTTGCCCTTTATTTTCTGGTTATTTTTCGTTTATTTGCCGACATTTTGTTTTTATTTTTTTTTTCCCCCTTAATTTTTTGTTATTTTTCGTTATTTTGCCTACATTTTTTTTTTTTTTTTCCCCCTTTTGGTTATTTTGCCGACATTTTGCTTTGTTTGGGTTTACTTTGTTACTTTTCCCCCTTAATTTTTCGTTATTCGTTATTTTGCCTCCATTTTATGTTTGGGTTTGGGTTTTGTTATTTGTTCCCCTTAATTTTTCGTTATTTTTCGTTATTTTGCCTTCATTTTGTTTGGGTTTGGGTTTGTTTTGTTATTTTTTCTCCTTAATTTTTCGTTATTTTGCCTCCGTTTTTGTTATTCTAATTTTTTTTTTTTTTTTTTTTTTTTGTTATTTTGCCTCCATTTTGTTTTGTTATTCTTTTCCCCTTCATTTTCGTTGATTGGAATGAAAGAAAGAAGAAGAAAGAAAAAAAAAGTCAAATTACCGCGACAACGTCATCGTTTTAACGAATGTGGCGAGATTTCAAAAAAAAAAAAAAAAAATAGTTATCAGCGATTCAGCGACACGCGTTTTCAAACGCTCACTCCGTTGCTCGCCGTATTTTGAGGTTATGTTATGGTCCCGGGTTTCGGAAGCGCAGCGACAACTAGTGGCAGAGCTGGGACCGAAATTTGCCACCCTTTTCGGGTTTGGGTTTGTTTGGGTTCGGGTTTGGGTTTGGGTTCGAGTTTGGGTTTGTTTGGGTTCGGGTTTGGATTTGTTTGGGTTTGGGTTCGAGTTTGGGTTTGTTTGGGTTCGGGTTTGGGTTCGTGTTTGTTTGTTTGGGTTCGAGTTTGGGTTTGTTTGGGTTCGGGTTTGGATTTGTTTGGGTTCATGTTTGTTTGTTCGTTTGGGCTCGAGTTTGGGTTTGTTTGGGTTTGGGTTCGAGTTTGGGTTCGGGTTTGGGTTCGTGTTTGTTTGTTTGGGTTCGAGTTTGGGTTTGTTTGGGTTCGGGTTTGGATTTGTTTGGGTTTGTTTGGGTTCGGGTTTGGATTTGTTTGGGTTCATGTTTGTTTGTTCGTTTGGGTTCATGTTTGTTTGTTCGTTTGGGTTCGAGTTTGGGTTTGTTTGGGTTCGGGTTTGGATTTGTTTGGGTTCATGTTTGTTTGTTTGTTTGGGTTTGAGTTTGGGTTTGTTTGGGTTCGAGTTTGGGTTTGTTTGGGTTCGGGTTTGGATTTGTTTGGGTTCAGGTTTGGTTTTGTTTGGGTTTGGGTTCGGATTTGTTTGGGTTCGTGTTTGTTTGTTTGGGTTAGGGTTTGGGTTTGTTGTTGTTCGGGTTTGGGTTTATTTGGGGTGACAACTTTAGTTGTGTGATTTTTCTCGCTCTCTCTCTCTCTCTCTCTCTCTCTTTGCGGGTCGGCGAGATCTGATCGGCGAGTTTGTTTGGGTTTGTTAAAAACGTCAACCCACGTAGAGCTCACTTCTCGTTGGTTCTCAGCGACAGTGGCGCCATCACTGTTTCTCCACGTCCTTTTCTCAAAGTCACTTTTGACACACAGACACACACACACACAGTTCGGACTTCTCCACTCTACTACTCTCTAGCCTCACCGTTGCGAAAAGCTTCGTCTCTCCGTGTCCCCCAATGCGCGCGCCATCTCGCCGCGTACGTCACGTACCACGAGAAAAATTAGCCGTTTACGTTTGGCAACCGGGGGTAACGAAAAAAAAGAGGATTTTTTTTTCTTTTCACGTAGTGTGACAGACGTTAGAATAAAGAGGATCGCGTACGAGGCATTAATTATTCCTCTCTCTCTCTCTCAAAAAAAAAAAACAATTCACACATCTTCAACCGCAATATTTTATCTCGTCGAAGCGCCGTCACCAAATAAGTTTCATCTCGCGCACAAAGTAAATACGACAAAATCGTCGTCACGATTCTAGCCTCCAAAAAACACGCAAAAAAAAAAAAGAAAAATCGACAAGATCGAATTCTCGAAGATATTATGCCATAAAAAAATAAAAAAAAAAGCCTCTCGAGGGGTGTATCGCGTGCCTCGGGAAATTCGTCCAATATTGTGAGAAACGCGAACGAAGAAAAAAATGCCCGTTTCTCGTCAAAAAAAAAAAAAAAAAAACAAAAAGTCAAATATCACGAGACATTTTTTCGCGTATTTTTTTCAATAATAAAGAATTTTTCAAGAAAAAAATTAATCCAAGATTCGCAACTCAGTTCTAGTGAATTTTGAAAAAAAAATTACTTTTTTTTGTTTGGGTTAAAACAAAAATTAAAACAAAACAAAAATTACTTTTTTGTTTGGGTTTGTTTGGGTTTGAGGATACTTTTTGTTTGGGTTTGTTTGGGTTAAAACAAAAATTAAAACAAAAAAATTACTTTTTTCGTTTGGGTTTGAAAAAATACTTTTTTTGTTTGGGTTTGAAAAAATACTTTTTTTGTTTGGGTTTGTTTGGGTTAAAACAAAAATTACTTTTTCGTTTGGGTTTGTTTTGGGTTTGAAAAATACTTTTTCGTTTGGGTTTGTTTGGGTTTGAAAAATATTTTTTTCGTTTGGGTTTGTTTGGGTTTGAAAAATACTTTTTTTTTTTGGGGTTTGTTTGGGTTTGAAAAATACTTTTTCGTTTGGGTTTATTTGGGTTTGAAAAATACTTTTTCGTTTGGGTTTGTTTGGGTTTGAAAAATACTTTTTCGTTTGGGTTTGTTTGGGTTAAAACAAAAATTAAAACAAAAAAATTACTTTTTTTTTGCACACACCGCCCCCTCCCCCGCCCCGTCGAAAATATCACGATTTTAATATTCTTAAATTTCGACGTTTTTTTTTTCTTTTTTTTCTTTCTTTCTTTCTTTCTTTCTCAATTTCTCGGTCTCTCCGCTTCCTCGTTCCAAAGCTCTCCGTGTGCCGCGTTCGTCGGTCGCATTTAGTGTGGCCTCTCGGGCTCGCGCGCTTTGCCTCGCTCGCTTCGCTCTAACGCGTATTCGCGAAATTGACGGGGAGAGAAAGAAAGAAATCAAGAAAGAACGAAAGAAAGAAAAAAAAGGCGTAAAATTTTTCGAAGATTTTGTAGAGCGAAGAAGAAACTAGGAGGAAGAGAAGGAATTATCGAGCGTTAAGGAGTTGCGGCGGGGTAGGGGAAAGAGAAGAGACGAAAGGAAGGAAGGAAGGAAGGAAGGGAAAAAAAAAAACGAAACCCGTCGAATATATCCGCGATGTATTGATGAACCTAACCTCAATATTGTCGAACGTCGAGACGACGGCCGAGAAGGTGGAACATTCGAGTCGTCGTGAAACGCGATACATCATCGATCAGCTAAGCTCGTTCAATTTGTCGGGTAACGAACGTTACGATTACACGGTGAGCGAATCTACCTTTTGTTTTTTTTTGTTTTAGCTCGTTTTGCGTTTTTTTTTTTTTTTTCGTTCGCGATTTGACTTTTCCTCGAAATTCTTATTTTTACTTCATTTTTTCCTTATATCTTTAATTGTTATTTTTTTCTTCATTTTTTGTTGTTACTTTTTCGTTATTTTGCCTCCATTTTGTTTTTATTTTTTTCCTTCAGTTTTTTTTTTTAATTTTTTGCCTCGCTTTTCTGTCATTTTTTCGTTTATTTTTCCTTCATTTCGTTTTTATTCTTTTCCCCTTAATTTTGCGTTATTTTTCGTTATTTTGACATTTTGTTTTGTTTGAGTTTGTTTTTTTTTGTTATTTTTTTCCCCTTAATTTTGCGTTATTTTTCGTTATTTTGACATTTTGTTTTGTTTGGGTTTGTTTTTTGTTATTTTTTTCGCCTTAATTTTGGTTATTTTTCGTTATTTTGACATTTTATTTTGTTTGGGTTTGTTTTTTGTTATTTTTTCCCCTTAATTTTTGTTATTTTTCGTTATTTTGCCTACATTTTGTTTCGTTTGGGTTTGTTTTCTTATTTTTCTCTACTAATTTTTCGTTATTTTTCGTTATTTTGCCTCCGTTTTGTTGCTTCTTTTCTAATTTTTTTTTTTTTTGTTATTTTGTCTCCGCTTTGTTTTGTTATTTTGCCTCAATTTTTTTTTTTTTTTGTTATCCCTACGCTATTTTTGTTATTTTTCTCATATTTTTCGTTAAGTTTCTTATTTTTTTTTCTTCTTATTTTTCATCCATTTCGCGTTTTGTAATTTTTTCCTTTATCCTTTCTTTTTATTATTCCTTATCCGTTTTTGTCGTTACCTTTGCTCCGTCGTCTCTTGAATGATTCGTCCTCCTTTCAAATTATTATACCTCCACTTTTTCTTTGTTTAGTTATTATTCCTCCGTTTTCGTTATTTTCCCCTTTGTTTTTTTTTTTTTTTTATCATTTTTCTCCATTTCTTTTTTCTTTGTCTTATTATTCTTTCCTTCGTACCTTTTGGATCGTTCCCAAATACTTATCCTCAAGAAAAATCCAATATTTGAATATTTATTTTCGTCTCGAGACGAGAGAGAGAGCGAGAGAGCGAGCGAGCGCGCGCTCCGGAGATCTTTCGTCGGTGTAAAAAAAAAAAAAAAGAAAATTTACCTGTCTCTTTCTCTCTCTCCGTTACAAAGCGCGTCGTTAGAAAATTGCGCCGTCCGCGAAGACGCGCAAAGAAAACAACAACAACAACAATGTTCGACCGACGGAGAGCGCGATAAACCCCGAACAAACCCAAACAAACTATCCGACCGAGCGTCGGCGAAGAGCCTAGAGCGCGCTCCGATGTCGAGCGGGGAGAGTCTTTAAATCTTTGTAAAAAGTGCTTTATTCGAAGTACGCTTAGCTCGTCGTACATTTTTTGCCCATCTTTTGGGCAATTTGCGAAACCGTCGGTCCGGCCATTTTTGGACCACGCTTGGACCGCGCCCCTCCTCTACCGCCGACGCGCAGAGCGTCGTCTCCTTTCCCCCGAAAAGCGATTCGGTCTTGCGCTCGACTTCTTTCGCTTCGCTTTGAATTATCATCGCTCGAATTATTCTTCCTTCTACGATTGAGTGAAAATACAGTGAAAAAAAATAAAAAAAAAAAAAGGACTCAAAGTTACAAAAATTTCATCCAGAGAAAAAAAAAGAAGAAGAAGAAATAAAGAAAACATTTTCCCAACGCAAAGTTCGGAAAAATAATATTAATTTGGAGATGTTGAATTTTTCGCAGACACCTCGGAGGGAAAACAATCGTTCGGCGCGAGTATCCTGCGACGCGACGACAGTCGTCAACGGATTCAGGCGACCAGGCGAACCTAGAGACGAGAGAGTCGAAGCGGGAGCTTTGGCTTTAGGTGGTGGAGGGATGCCACGCAGTAAGCGGAGAGCGCCCTCCAGTACGAATAATCATCATCATCATCATCATCATCATCATCATAACAATCATCATCACACGACAAGCGACATGTCGCCGAGCGCTGAGGATAGCGTACCCCGTCATCCGTCGAAAAGGCTCAGACACACTTCCAGGTTCGAGCGAGAAAAAAACAAAAAAACAAGTTTTTTTTTTTTCAATTCTTTTTCATCGCACGCTTGTCTAAAGTTTGTCCAAGGCTTGTCTAAGGCTTGTCTAAAGTTTGTCCAAGGCTTGTCTAAGGCTTGTCTAAAGTTTGTCGAAATTTTGGGACACGACTTTGATACCGAACTGTTAAAGATTATGAGCTGATAATTATTATTTTACGATCGAAAGTGCTGAAGTCGGAGCTGAGGAGAGGAAGAGAGAGAGAGAGAGAGAATGAATGAATGAATGAATGAATGAATGGAAGAAATAAAGAATTAGAAAGAATTAAAGAAAGAAAGAAAGAATTAGAAGGAACGAATAAAAGGAAGAAGGAAAGAAAGAAAGCAAAAAAGAATGAAAGGCAAAAAGGAAGGAAGGAAGAAAGAATGAATGAATGAATGAATGAATGAAATAAAGAATTAGAGAAAGAAAGAAAGAATTAGAAGGAACGAATAAAAGGAAGAAGAAAAGAAAGAAAGCAAAAAAGAATGAAAGACAAAAAGGAAGGGAGGAAGAAAGAATGAATGAATGAATGAATGGATGAATGAATGAATGGATGAATGGATGAATGAATGAATGACTGCATAAATGAATGAATGAATGAATGCATAAATGAATGAATGGATGAATGAATGAATGAATGAATGAAATAAAGAATTAGAGAAAGAAAGAAAGAATTAGAAGGAACGAATAAAAGGAAGAAGGAAAGAAAGAAAGCAAAAAAGAATGAAAGACAAAAAGGAAGGAAGGAAGGAAGAATGAATGAATGGATGAATGAATGAATGAATGCATAAGTGAATGAATGGATGAATGCATAAATGAATGAATGGATGAATGAATGAATGAATGAATGAAATAAAGAATTAGAGAAAGAAAGAAAGAATTAGAAGGAACGAATAAAAGGAAGAAGGAAAGAAAGAAAGCAAAAAAGAATGAAAGACAAATAGGAAGGAAGGAAGAAAGAATGAATGAATGAATGAATGGATGAATGAATGAATGCATAAATGAATGAATGGATGAATGAATGAATGCATAAATGAATGGATGGATGGATGAATGAATGAATGGATGCATGAATGAATGAATGAATGAATGGATGAATGAATGAATGAATGAATGAATGAAATAAAGAATTAGAGAAAGAAAGAAAGAATTAGAAGGAACGAATAAAAGGAAGAAGGAAAGAAAGAAAGCAAAAAAGAATGAAAGACAAATAGGAAGGAAGGAAGAAAGAATGAATGAATGAATGAATGGATGAATGAATGAATGCATAAATGAATGAATGGATGGATGAATGAATGAATGGATGCATGAATGAATGAATGAATGAATGAATGAATGAATGGTTGAATGAATGAATGAATGAATGGATGAATGAATGAATGAATGAATGAAATAAAGAATTAGAGAAAGAAAGAAAGAATTAGAAGGAACGAATAAAAGGAAGAAGGAAAGAAAGAAAGCAAAAAAGAATGAAAGACAAAAAGGAAGGAAGAATGAATGAATGAATGAATGAATGAATGAATGCAGAAATGAATGAATGCATGAATGAATGAATGCATGAATGAATGAATGAATGAATAAATGAATAAATGAATGAAAGAAAGGAAGGAAGAAAGAATGAAAAAGAAAGCAAAACAAAAAGTGAACGAAAAAGGAAGTAAGAAAAAAAAATTAATGAACGAATGGAAGTAGGACGGAGAGAGAGAAAGAAAAAAAAAAAGACAAAAAGATAAAGAAAGACGATGAAAGAATGAGAAAGAAAGCAAAGCAAACAAATCTAAAATGGGAGGAGGAAGTAAAAAACTTGACGAACGAATCGATGAATGTAAGAGGAAGAAGGAAAGGAAGAGAAAAAAAACAAAGACAAAGAAAGAAAGAAAATGAAAGAACGAATAAGAGAAAGAAAGTGAAGGAAAGAGAAAGAAAGAAAGGAAGAAAGACAAGAAAAGAACGAAAGAAAATGAATATTATCGAAGCGTTTTGATTATTCCTTTTCTTGAATTGCACCTACTCTAAACGTCTCAAAGAGATACACAAAGAGAGAGAGAGAGAGAGAGAGAGAGAGAGAGAGAGAGAGAGAGAGAGAGAGAGAGAAAGGGAGAGAGGGAGAGAGAGAGAGAGTGCAAGATATAGAAAGTGAAAGAGTGAGAGAGGGAAGAAGCGAGAGAACAGAGCAGAGCACTAAAATAGATTGTCCACAGATTTAGTCTGCCCTTCCCTGCCACTTGAGACGGTCCAACTTTCTAACATCCACCCAAACAAGTATCGATAACTTCGTATTATCAAAAAAAAAAAAAAATTCTTCTGTCGCATCGAAAAAAAAAACCCCCCAAAGACAGAGAGCAAAATTTCATTTTTTTTCCCCGTTGCGTCCATAAAGTTACCGAGCTCTCTCTCTCTCTCTCTCTCTCTCTCTCTCTCTCTCTCACGCGGATGTGTGTAAAATTACAGCAACAAAAATTGAAAACTTCGAAGAAGAAAAAAAATCATCGAATTTGCTTAGTGCTCGGTGAATCTTGTCACGTTTAGTGGTCGGGTGAGAGCGAATTGCTTGGCTTCGGAAAACGGTGCATGGATGACAAGAGGTTCGTTGATCGTCCGTACAAAATTAAAAAAAAAAAAAAACCGATCAGTGAATGAACGAACGACACACTAGGATTCTGATTGACGAAAAACCAATAAATCTTCAGCGACAAATCTAACATAGTAGAAATTAATATATAATAGAAATAAATTGATAAATAAACAATAATAATAATAATACATTATATTATAATAATAATATTATAATTACAATTAAATTAAATATCAAATTACAAAACAATATATCTAATGATATATAATATAAGTTCAAAAAAAGAAGTATTATATTATATAATATATATAATAATATATTATAATATAATTATAATATATAATATAATGTATATAATATATTATATTAGAATAATATTACAATTAAATCGAATATAGAATTACAAAATAATATAATATCTAATAATATATAATATAACTGGCAAAAAAGACCTACTATATAATATAATATATATATATAATAATATATTATAATATATGAAATATATAATATAATGTATATAATGTATTACATTATAATAATATTATAATTAAATTAAATATAATATTACAATATAATATATATATATAATATATTATATAATATATATAATAATATATCATAATATAATTATAGTCTATAAAATATATAATATAATATAATATTTATATATATGTTATATATTATAATATAATTATAATATATAACATATATAATATAATGAATATAATATATTATATTATAATAATAATATTATAATTAAATTAAATATAATATTACAATATAATATATATTGTCATATATTATAATATATAAAATATATAATATATAACATAATATATATATATTATATTCTAATAATATAACTAAATTACATATAATATTACAATATAATATATCTAATAATATATAATATAACTAAAAAAACGAACTACTACTATATAATATATTATAATATAATTATAGTATATAAAATATATAATATAATATAATATAATATTTATATATATATATATATGTTATATATTATAATATAATTATAATATATAACATATAATATGTATATAATATATTATATTATAATAATATTATAATTAAATTAAATAATTATAATATAATTATAATATATAATATAATGAATATAATATATTATATTATAATAATAATATTATAATTAAATTAAATATAATATTACAATATAATATATATTGTCATATATTATAATATATAAAATATATAATATATAATATAATATATATATATTATATTCTAATAATATAACTAAATTACATATAATATTACAATATAATATATCTAATAATATATAATATAACTAAAAAAACGAACTACTACTATATAATATATTATAATATAATTATAGTATATAAAATATATATTATATTATATTAACAATAGTCTATAAAATATATAATATAATATAATATAATATAATATTTATATATATATATATGTGTTATATATTATAATATAATTATAATATATAACATATAATATGTATATAATATATTATATTATAATAATATTATAATTAAATTAAATATAATAATACAAAATAATTATATATATATATATATATATATATATATATATGTGTGTGTTATATATTATAATATAATGATAATATATAAAATATATATTATATTATATTAACAATATTATAATTAAATTAAATATTACAATACAATATATATAACTATATATATATATATACATATATAATAAAAATATAAAAAATAAAGAATAAAAAAAAAGAATAAAAAAATTCTTTTGTCCTTTGGCATTCGCAGCGCCAGGCGATACACAAAATCGGAGGATGTCTCGAGCGCATCGTCGTTCTCCCAAAAGCGTTGCGTCGCTTGGTTCCGCGATTACACAATACCGGACGATCCGGACACCCTCGGGCCCGAGGGTATGGAAAAATTTTGCGAGGACATTGGCGTAGAGCCCGAGAACGTTGTTATGCTCGTACTAGCGTATAGAATGAACGCACGGCAAATGGGCTTTTTCACACTCAGCGAATGGCTCAAGGGGCTAACAGAGTTGCAGTGCGATTCCATAAATAAAGTACAACAAAAGCTCGAATACCTAAGAAATCTGTTAAACGAACCACACACATTCAAGGGCATCTATCGATACGCTTACGATTTCGCTAGAGTAAGTAATATATATATATATATATATATATATATATATATATATATATATATATATATATACATACATATATCTTCCTTAATCTTTTTTTTTTAAAACATATCCTGAAATATATATATATATATATATATCTGTTTGATTTTTTCACGCACCAAACAGGACAAAGATCAGCGCAGTATGGACATGGAGACCGCACGCGTTATGTTACAGTTACTCTTAGGAAAGCATTGGCCATTATTTTCACAATTTGCACAATTCTTAGATCAGTCCAAGTACAAGGTCATTAATAAGGATCAATGGTGCAACATATTAGAATTTTCGCGTACAATCAGTCACGATTTATCGAATTACGACTTGGACGGAGCGTGTGAGTATCGTCATTGCAGAAAAAAGAAAGAAAGAAAGAAAGAAAGAAAGAAAGAAAGAAAAAAACAAAACGGTAAAACTATAGAATCACGGCTGCAGCCGAAAATCGGTTGCGAAAAGTTTTTTTTTTGTGATATTGTTATGAATAGAAAACGATGTTACGTGTTTTGAATTGAGGTGAAAGGTTTCGAGAATGTTCTAGAAAGTTCCAGAATGTTCTAGAATATTCCAGAATGTTCTAGAATATTCCAGAATGTTCTGGAATGTTACAGATTGTTATAGAATCTTCCGGAAGATTTCAGAATGTTGTAGAATCTTTTTGGAATGTTCCGGGATGTTCTAAAATGTTCCAGAATCTTTCAGAATATTTGAAAATGCTCCGAAACGTTTTAGGAATGTTCCAGAATGTTCTGGAAAGTGCCAGAATGTTCTAGAAAGTTCCAGAATGTTCGCACAATGTTCTAGAATGTGCCAGATTGTTATCGAATTTTCCAGAAGCTTCCTGAGTATTATAGAATCTTTTAGAAATAATTGAGAATGCTCTAGCGTATTCTAGAATGTTCCAGGATGTTTTAGAATGTTCCAGAATCTTTCAGAAACGTTTGGAAAATGCTCCAAAACATTCTAGATTGTTCCAGAATGTTCTGGAAAGTGCCAGAATGTTATAGAAAGTTCGAGAATGTTCGCACAATGTTCTAGAATTTACCAGGTTGTTATCGAATTTTCCAGAAGCTTCCAGAGTATTATAGAATCTTTTAGAAATAATTGAGAATGCTCTAGCGTGTTCTAGAATGTTCCAGGATGTTTTAGAATGTTCCAGAATCTTTCAGAAACGTTTGGAAAATGCTCCAAAACATTCTAGATTGTTCCAGAATGTTCTGGAAAGTGCCAGAATGTTCTAGAAAGTTCCAGAATGTTTGCACAATGTTCTAGAATTTACCAGATTGTTATCGAATTTTCCAGAAGCTTCCAGAGTATTATAGAATCTTTTAGAAATAATTGAGAATGCTCTAGCGTGTTCTAGAATGTCTCAGGATGTTTTAGAATGTTCCAGAATCTTTCAGAAACGTTTGGAAAATGCTCCAAAACATTCTAGATCGTTCCAGAATGTTCTGTAAAGTGCCAGAATGTTATAGAAAGTTCCGAAAAACATTCCAGAATGTTTTTTAGAAAGTTCCAGAACTTTATGAAATATTCCAGAATGGTTCTGGAACCTTCTGGAATCCTCCAGAAGCTTCCACAATGTTGTAGAATCTTTTGGAATGTTTGCGAACGCTCCAGCATGTTCTAGAATGTTCCTAAATCTTATAAAATCTTTAGAAGCTTCGAGATTGTTCTAGAATCTCTTGGAACGTTTGTGAATGTTTGCTCTGGAATGTTCCAAAATGTTATAGAATCTTTCGGAAGGTTCGGGAACGTTCTGGAATGTTTGTGAATGCTCTAGAATGTTCTAAAAGATTCCAGAATTTTCTACAAGGTTCCAGAATGCTCCCAGAATGTGTTTGTTTGGGTTTGTTTGGGCTGACCCAACTGAATATCAATGGTTGATGACATTGTGAAGGCGTTCGTGGCAAAAAAAAAAAAAAAAGAAGTTTTGCCATTGAAATTGTTCCGGAGCCGTGATTCTATAGTTTTATCAAAAAAAAACAACCAACACTTTTCTACAATCTTCATTTGTCCGTTTCAGGGCCAGTAATGCTCGACGAATTCGTCGAGTGGCTAAAGTTACAACGTGGCGATGGAGCGTCTTCGACGGACGTACGGGGCAGCTGAAATATCTGATCAAAATTAATATCCGCTTTATCATAAGTATCCACACGATTTGGAAGAACAAAAACAATACAACAACAACAACAACAAGTAACAAAAAACCGAAAAATCGATAGAAAACAAATGCAAAAAAAAAAAAAAATGTACCTTCCAACGCAGCCCCATATTTGTTGACTATTGAATTTTTGTCCCGAAAAAAAATAAGCGTAACTACGAAATGGAGGAAAAAAAAAACGAGTTTGAGTTTCTATTGATCGTGTATTTTTTTTTTTTTTTTTGCCGCTGCATTAATTACACGATACGAAGAGTCTACCAACGCGTTGACGACGAAAGACACCGGAAGTTGAAAAAGAATGGAATAATAATATTAAACGTGTTAAATTAATTGAATTAATATAAGGTGTAGTAAAAAAGAAATTCATTATTTTTGCATGAAATTGAAAAGCTTTATTTAGCATAGTTAGAACGATCCGATTTAGGCCTAATATGCAACGTGTTTTGATCGATAACTCGTTTGAAGGTAATTTCATTATGCCTTTCTCGCAGAAAGCCCCTCGTCCCTATTGGCAGAAAAAAAAAACTGGGACAGTCGAGTTTTAACAAGCTTTTAGAATGCTCTAGAATGTTCCAGAATGTTATAGAATGTTCCAGAATCTTGCAGAATGTTTGAAAATGCTCTAAAATACTCTGGAATTATCCAGGATGTTCTTAGAAAGTGCCAGAATGTTCTAGAAAGTCCCAGAGTCTTCTAGAATATTCCAGAATGTTCTAGAATATTCCGGAATGTTCTAGAATATATACCAGAATGTTCTAGAATATTACAGAATGTTCGAGAACGTTCTAGAATATTCCAGAATGTTCTAGAAAGTTTCACGACGTTTTAGAATATTCCAGAATGTTCTAGAATATACGAGAATGTTCGCATAATATTCTAGAATGTACCACATTGTTATAGAATCTTCCAGAAGGTTCCAGAATGTTATAGAATCGTTTGGAATCATTGAGAATGTTCTAGAATGTTCCGGGATGTTATAGAATGTTCCAGAATCTTTCAGAATGCTTGAAAATGCTCTAAAATACTCCAAAATGTTCTTAGAAAGTGCCAGAATGTTCTAGAAAGTCCCAGAATGTTCTAAAATATTCCAGAGTGTTCTAGAATATTCCGGAATGTTCTAGAATATATACCGGAATGTTCTAGAATATTCCAGAATGTTCGAGAACGTTCTAGAATATTCCAGAATGTTCTAGAAAGTTTCACAACGTTTTAGAATATTCCAGAATGTTCTAGAATATACGAGAATGTTCGCATAATATTCTAGAATGTACCACATTGTTATAGAATCTTCCAGAAGGGTTCGAGAATGTTGTGATCTGAACGAATTTTCGTTTTTCACGAGAAACTTTTCTCGCAATGATTCGTGTTTTTTTTTTTTTTTTTTTCCTTATTCGTAAATTAATATTTTCAAATAAAATTTTCAAATTTCCAACCCAAACGAACCCAAACGAACCCAAACAGACCCAAACAACCTCACGTCCATTCACCGACAGAGGCGTGAGCAACTTCTTTTTTCATTGAAAAAAAAGTAAAGAAAAAAAAAAAAACATTCACGTTTTACACGGCAAAGGACACAAAAATTCATCGTTCCGCTCGATTTTTTTTTTGACAATTAATTTATTTGCAGTAACGATCGGCTTTCATTTTGCTACGTCGATCGAGAAGTGTCTCGTGCAGGCTTCCGTCGTTCTTCGCTTTCTTCAATTCCTCGCGATCGCCTCGGTTGACGCGTAATTTTTTGTCCTGGAACTTCTGGAACTTGCGTCTGCGAAAGAAAAAAAAAAAAAAAAAAAAAACAAGTAAAAGTAGCAAGGCAATCAATTCAGAAGTTTTTTTTAAAAATTTAGTCTAGAAATAAAAAATCGTTTATTTAATTTATAAATAAGACTGAAATGAAGAAAAAAAAAAAAAAAAAAAAATAATTTACGATAACATAAAGTTGAATTTAAATTTATTTGAATTAAATTAATTTTGAGAAATTATTGACTATCGAGAAAAAAAAAAGGAACAATCAGTTCCTAACAGCCGTGTCTTTTGATTGAGAATGTAAAAATTAAATTTTTTCGTTAAAATTATATATATATGTTCGATTGGAAATGACGTACACGTAATTAATTTCTATGTCATTGAGGGATCCTCGCTCGTCAACTGGCACGTCCTTGTTCGGATCGTCGACTCTCTGTATCATACTTCTTATACAAAGATATTCCGTTGGCCCGGCAATTTTCGTATTGCAAACAACGTCGTCGTCGTTGGTTATGGAAACGAAGGAATTCGTGCTGCTCAGTATCGCCAATTTGCCGTCCTGAGAATTATCGAGAAAGAAGTAAAATAAAGAAAAGAAAAAAAACGAAGAAGAAGAAGAATGCTTGCAGAACGAAGAAAGGCCTGTCGAATGTTACCAGAATGTTGTATAACGTTCCAGAATGTTCTAGAACATTCGTGAACATTTGTATCGATGTTTCAGAATGTTATAGAATCTTTCAGAAGTTTCTAGAATGTTCCAGAAGCTTCCAGAAGTGTTCTTAGAACGTTCCGGAATCTTTCGGAATGTTTGAAAATACGCGATAACGTTTCGAGAAAGTTTGACAATGCTCCGGATGGTTTCGTGAATGTTCTAAAAAGTTCCAGAATGTTCTAGAATTTTCCAGATGTGTTATGGAATCTTCCAGAAGATTTCAGAATGTTGTAGAATCTTTTGGAATGTTTGAGAATGCTCCAGCGTGTTCTAGAATGTTCCCAGAAGATTCCAAAATTTTCTAGAATGTTCTAGAATGTTCCGGTATCTTTCGGGAATGTTTTGAAAATGCTCTAAAACGTTCTGGAATTTTCCAGAATGTTCTCGAAGTTTCCGAGAATGTTCTAGAACATTCTAGAATGCACGAGATTATTATAGAAGGTTTCAGAATGTTATAGAATCTTTTAGAATGTTTGAGAGTGCTCTAGCATGTTCTAGAATCTTTCAGAATTTTTGAAAATGCTCTAAAACGTTCTCTAGAACGTTTTAGAGCATTTTCACGTTCTAGAATATTCCAAAATGTTCGCACAATGTTCTAGAATGTACCAGATTGTCATTGAATTTTCCATAAGGTTCCAGAATATTATAGAATCTTTTAGAATGTTTGAGAATGCTCTAGCATGTTCTAGAATGTTCCAGGATGTTGTAGAATGTTCCAGAATCTTTCAGAACGTTTGAAAATGCTCGAAAACATTATAGAACGTTCCAGAATGTTCGAGAAAGTCCCAGAATGTTTTAGAAAGTTCCAGAACGTTCTAGAATATTCCAGAATGGTACTGGAATATTCTAGAACGTTCTGGAATCTTCCAGAAGGTTCCAGAATGTTATAGAATCTTTGAGAATGCTCTAGCATGTTCTAGAATGTTCCAGAATGTTATAGAATCTTTAGAAGATTCCGGAATGTTATAGAATCTTCAGAAGGTTCCAGAATGTTCTAGAATCTTTTAGAACGTTTGAGAATGCTCTAGAATGTTTCAGAATCTTCCAGAAGGTTCCAGAATGTTGTAGAATCTTTTAGAATGTTTGCGAATGCTCTAGCATGTTCTAAAATATTCCAGAATGTTACAGAATCTTTAGAAGGTACCAGAATGTTCTAGAATCTTTTAGAACGTTTGAGAATGCTCTAGAACATTCCAAAGTATTATAGAATCTTTCGGAAGGTTCGGGATTGTTCCAGAATGTTTAAAAATGCTCTAGAATGTTTTAAAAGGTTCCATAATGTTCTATAAGGTTCCGGTATGTTCTACAATGTTCTCGAAGGTTGTCAGAATGTTCTATAACCTTTCAAAATGTTGCATAATGTCCCAGAATGTTATAGAATCTTCCAGAAGGGTTCGAGAATGTTGAGATCTGAAATCTCAATGTTAAAAATGTCGAATTTTCGTCAATTAGGAAGATAGATTTGCGTCGAATCGAATGGCAACTTGGGTGATTCGAAATGTTTTGTCGAAAAAAATGCTTGACGCTTACTTGAAATATTGGTTCCCACTGTTCCATCGCGCCGACCGCGTCGCTTCGACCGATAACCACACCCTTTTGGTCCACACCGAGATACTTTCCATAGCCGGATTTAAATGCGACTTTTGTTTCGTTTACGGGAAACGCGGTGAGTATTTCTTCGGGCGAGGGGCCTTCGCCTTCGTCGTGAGGCGCGCCGAGAGTGAACAAACCGTTGTCCAATGCTTTTACGTATGTTTGCTTGCCGTACTGTATAGCCACTGTACCGGTTATCTCCGTAACGCTCTTCACCTTCCACCAACCGCCTGCAATGAAAATTATTCACTCCGTTACGTTGGAAGATTTCGTAAGATGTCGTAAAATTAAGGGCTTGCATTTAATAGCGTTTTGTTTTTAACGGACTCTAGAATGTTCCAGAATGTTTGATAATGTTCTGGAAGGTTCCGAGAATGTTCCAGAAAGTTCTAAAATATTCTAGAATGTACCAGATCGTTGTAGAATCTTGCAGAAGGTTCCGGAATGTCAAAAAAAAAATCGTTTAGAATGTTTGAGAATGCTCTAGCGTATTCTAGAATATTTCAGAATGATGCAGAATGTTCCGGAATCTTTGAGAATGTTTGAAAATGCTCTGAAACTTTCTAGAATGTTTCAGAATGTTCTAGAACGTTCCAGAAGCTTCCAGAATGTTATAGAATCTTTTAGAATGTTTGAGAATGCTCTAGCACGTTCTAGAATGTTCCAGAATGTTTGAGAATGTTCTGGAAGGTTCCGAGAATGTTCTAAAAAGTTCCCGAATGTTCTAGAATATTCCAAAATGTTCGCACAATGTTCTAGAATGTACCAGATCGTTATAGAATCTTCCGGAAGGTTCCGGAATGTCAAAAAAATCTTTTAGAATGTTTGAGAATGCTCTAGCGTATTCGAGAATATTTCAGAATGTTCCAGAATCTTTAAGAATGTTTGAAAATGCTCTAAAACGTTCTAGAATGTTCCAGAATGTTCTAGAACATTCCAGAAACTTCCAGAATGTTATAGAATCTTTTAGAATGTTTGAGAATGCTCTAGCACGTTCTAGAATGTTCCAGGATGTTTTAGAATGTTCCAGAATGTTTGAGAATGTTCTGGAAGGCTCCGAGAATGTTCTAAAAAGTTCCAGAATGTTCTAGAATATTCCAAAATGTTCGCACAGTGTTCTAGAATGTACCAGATTGTTATAGAATCTTCCAGAAGGTCCCAAAATGTCAAAAAAATCTTTTAGAATGTTTGAGAATGCTCTAGCGTATTCTAGAATATTTCAGAATGATACAGAATGCTCCAGAATATTTAAGAATGTTTGAAAATGCGCTAAAACGTTCTAGAATGTTCCAGAATATTCTAGAACATTCCAGAAACTTCCAGAATGTTATAGAATGTTTGAGAATGCTCTAGCACGTTCTAGAATGTTCCAGGATGTTTTAGAATGTTCCAGAATGTTTGAGAATGTTCTGGAAGGCTCCGAGAACGTTCTAGAAAGATCCAGAATGTTCTAGAATATTCCAAAAATGTTCGCACAATGTTCTAGAATGCACCAGATTGTTAAAGAATCATCCAGAAGGTTTCAGAATGTCAAAGAATCTTTCAGAATGTTTGAAAATGCGCTAAAACGTGCTAGAATGTTCCAGAATGTTTGAAAATATTCTGGCAGGTTCCGAGAATGTTCTAGAATGTTCCAGAATGTTATAGAATCTTTCAGAAGGTTCGGCAATGTTCCAAAATGTTATAGAATCTTTTAGAACGTTTGAGAATGTTCCGCGGGTGAGCAACGACCAATGATTGGGGCGCAGGTAGACGCGTCCTTCGTCATCCCTTTGACTATGAGTTTGACTACGAACGAGGTTGACACGGCACAAGGAAAAAAAAAAAAAAACGCTCTAACGGAAGCGTCAACATCTAAGGAAGATCCGTCATATGGGCCAGGAATCGACGATTTCATGTAAATTTAAAATAAACCAGTTATTTCAGTGTTAAGCGTACTGAAAACTTCAAACGCGTATTACACGAAACGGTGTTTTCAAAAAATCGGTAGCAGAAATATCTACGCAACTGCTGGACCGTTCGTGAGTCGAGTTTTTTTCGCAAACACGCCGTCAACAACAACACGTCCCTGTCGAACGACTGTAACGTTTTTAACCGTCAGAAATTTTTCAACCAAATTTTCACACGACGCAGATAAAATGTCATACTTCAAAACGTATATCACGGCTGTACGATAAAATGCAGTTTTGTACACAAAAAAAAAAAAAGATTCTTCAACATAACCTCACTTTTAGCCGTCTCAGTTGCACGCAAGCCCTTAAGAAAGTTGTTGTTTTTTTTTTTGTTTTTTCTTTCATTTTTGACAGACTCACGAGGAAAAAAAGAACACGAGCGTCGAAGCGTCGTGGCTTTTTTTTCCTTCACGAGACTCAAAATACACATTTTCTTTATATTACAAATGACAGTAAGTGAAAAGTAAAAGAGAAAATGTGCTTTAGACTTTACCGTGAATCGCCGAATCGTCGTCCTTGATACTCGTAGCTTTTTCGTCGCGTCCTTGCTTCTTGTGCTTTCGTTTCTTCGACCTAAAATACACAGCGATCGTTATAACCTCAAAAAAAAAAAAAAAAATTATTAAAAAAAAGCAACGAAACTCTGCAAATTAGCCATTTTTGCGTGGTAAAAGGAAGAAAAAAATTTCTCGTACTTTGGTTTTTCGCCTTTGAGGGTTAACTTTACACGCCTGACTTGCTCGTATTCGGACATTCTTCGTTACAATTAATTTCGACGCGATGTTTTTTTTATTGACAACAAGAGTAGGAACCTCGCGAAACGATAAATCGCGTAAAGTTGCGCGCAATAGTAAATGCGCTCGATTCTTAATCGATCTATCGAGTCATCGAGAATCGATCTATCGAGTCATCGAGAATCGATTATCTCGATGTGAAAATTGAATTTATCGTATCGATTGTCTCGCGCTCGAGTTTTTTTTAAGAATCGATTTTCCTCGGACGAAAATCAATTTTTTTCATATATATATCGTATTTATAATCGTTTTTTAGTCAATTAAAAGTCAATTAAAACGCGTTTGTGAGATTGTTATTTACTTGAAAAAAAAAAAAAAAACAATAAAAAAAATGAGAATTGAAAATTGTCGGTAAGTTACCGACCCGACTACCGCTGAGTGAGTTCGTTTGGGTTTGCCTACTTGTTTGGGTTTGTGAGATAAATTGTTTATTTAATTTTCATTCATTCAATTGTATATATTCAATTTTATTTTTTATTTAATTTTCAATTCTCATTTTTTTTTTTTCAAGTAAACTTGAAAAAAAAAATGAGAATTGAATATTGTCGGTAAGTTACCGACCCGACGAACGCAGAGTTTGTTTGGGTTTGCCTTTTCGATGTTTTTTTTTTTTTTTTTTTTTTTAAATTAAATTGTGTGTAGAAAGTTGGTGGTTGATTGTGAGAAAAATTATTTATTTTATTTTATTTGTTTAATTGTATTCATTTAATTTTCAATTCTCATTTGTTTTCAAGTAAACTTGAGAAAAAAAAATGAGAATTGAAAATTGTCGGTAAGTTACCGACCCGACGAACGCAGAATTTGTTTGGGTTTGTCTTTTCGATGTTTTTTTTTTTTTTTAAATTAAATTGTGTGTAGAAAGTTGGCGGTTGATTGTGAGAAAAATTATTTATTTAATTTTATTTGTTTAATTGTATTCATTTAATTTTCAATTCTCATTTGTTTTCAAGTAAACTTGAGAAAAAAAAATGAGAATTGAAAATTGTCGGTAAGTTACCGACCCGACGAACGCAGAGTTTGTTTGGGTTTGCCTTTTCGATGTTTTTTTTTTTTTTTTTTTTTTTAAATTAAATTGTGTGTAGAAAGTTGGTGGTTGATTGTGAGAAAAATTATTTATTTAATTTTATTTGTTTAATTGTATTCATTTAATTTTCAATTCTCATTTGTTTTCAAGTAAACTTGAAAAAAAAAATGAGAATTGAAAATTGTCGGTAAGTTACCGACCCAACGAACGCAGAATTTGTTTGGGTTTGCCTTTTCGATGTTTTTTTTTTTTTTTTTTTTTAATTAAATTGTGTGTAGAAAGTTGGTGGTTGATAGTGAGAAAAATTATTGATTAAATTTTATTTGTTTAATTGTATTCATTTAATTTTCAATTCTCATTTTTTTCAAGTAAATTTGAAAAAAAAAATGAGAATTGAAAATTGTCGGTAAGTTACCGACCCGGCTACCGCAGAGTCAGTTCGTTTGGGTTTGATTTTTCGATGTTTGAATTTTTTTTTTAATTTGAATTGTTTGTGAGAGGTTGATTGTGAGAGCAATTATTTATTTAATTTTATTTATTTAATTTTCATTTATTTAATTTTATTTACTTAATTTTCATTTATTTAATTGTATTTATTCAATTTTATTCTTTATTTAATTTACATTTCTCATTTTTTTCAAATTTACTTGAGAAAAAAAAATGAGAATTGAACACTGTCGGTAAGTTACCGACTCGACTACCGGCAAATTCTCGCTTCGCGCCCGTTACAGCGACGCGCCGGGATGGCGCTGCGGTAGCGGGCCGGGACGGGGGGGGGTGCCAGCACAATCGGAGTACAATTGGAGTGTCGCAGACGCGTTAGAACTTGCAAACATGAACGACGAAAAAACGAGCGAAGTTAATCAAGCCGCGGAGGTAAACGAAAGGCCCAATCTTTTGTATCACGATTACCACGTAATTATTAGATCGTAATTGTTGGAAAAAAAAACCATTGTTAATCGTGTGAATACGAAATTTTATCACACTCACCTTCTTACCGTCTTGATTACCGGATCTTAATTAGATCGCGCTCATTTTGCGAGGTTATGTTCGTCTCTGACATTGAACGATCACACGTAGAGGCTTGAAAGAATAATGTTTTTTTTTTTTTTTTTTTCCCTCTTTTGTACAGTTGTCGCACAACGACATCGAGAAACTGGAGGAAGCGAAATTAAAAGCGAAATTTCCGAATACCGGCGGACGACCGATCAGCGGACATTCGGCATTTTTGCAAAAAAGGCTCGCCAAAGGGGTGAGAGCCAATATTATTATTATTACAGTTTTTTTACGTGTTTCCTCTGGAGGCTTTGACGATTGTTTTGAAAAGCTCGTCCCGCTTTGCGCTCCTTCCATTTTTCCAATTTGAGGTTATTCCTTAGTCGTGCCGCGACAACGCCGAAAAAAACTTTTCCAACGAATCGTAGAATTGCGAAAGCCATTATTACAAATCTTTGCGTTCGTTCCTTCGGCGGCTGCGGCAAATTCCGAATAAACTTTTCCTACCGAATCGTAGAACTGCCGGTTTCTTTTCAAAATCTTTGGATTGTTCCTTCGTCGCGCAGCGACAACGCCGAATAAACTTTTCCAACGAATCGTAGAATTCCAAAAGCCATTATCACAAATATTTGCGTTCGTTCCTTCGGCGGCTGCGGCAAATTCCGAATAAACTTTTCCTACCGAATCGTAGAACTGCCGGTTTCTTTTCAAAATCTTTGGATTGTTCCTTCGTCGCGCAGCGACAACGCCGAATAAACTTTTCCAACGAATCGTAGAATTCCAAAAGCCATTATCACAAATATTTGCGTTCGTTCCTTCGGCGGCTGCGGCAAATTGCGAATAAACTTTTCCTACCGAATCGTAGAACTGCCGGTTTCTTTTCAAAATCTTTGGATTGTTCCTTCGTCGCGCAGCGACAACGCCGAATAAACTTTTCCAACGAATCGTAGAATTCCAAAAGCCATTATCACAAATATTTGCGTTCGTTCCTTCGGCGGCTGCGGCAAATTCCGAATAAACTTTTCCTACCGAATCGTAGAACTGCCGGTTTCTTTTCAAAATCTTTGGATTGTTCCTTCGTCGCGCAGCGACAACGCCGAATAAACTTTCCCAACGAATCGTAGAATTCCAAAAGCCATTATCACAAATATTTGCGTTCGTTCCTTCGGCGGCTGCGGCAAATTCCGAATAAACTTTTCCTACCGAATCGTAGAACTGCCGGTTTCTTTTCAAAATCTTTGGATTGTTCCTTAGTCGCGCAGCGACAACGCCGAATAAACTTTTCCAACGAATCGTAGAATTCCAAAAGCCATTATCACAAATCTTTGCGTTCGTTCCTTCGGCGGCTGCGGCAAATTGCGAATAAACTTTTCCTACCGAATCGTAGAACTGCCGGTTTCTTTTCAAAATCTTTGGATTGTTCCTTAGTCGCGCAGCGACAACGCCGAATAAACTTTTCCAACGAATCGTAGAATTCCAAAAGCCATTATCACATATATTTGCGTTCGTTCCTTCGGCGGCTGCGGCAAATTCCGAATAAACTTTTCCTACCGAATCGTAGAACTGCCGGTTTCTTTTCAAAATCTTTGGATTGTTCCTTAGTCGCGCAGCGACAACGCCGAATAAACTTTTCCAACGAAACGTAGAATTCCAAAAGCCATTATCACAAATATTTGCGTTCGTTCCTTCGGCGGCTGCGGCAAATTCCGAATAAACTTTTCCTACCGAATCGTAGAACTGTCGGTTTCTTTCCAAATCTTTGGATTGTTCCTTCGTCGCGCAGCGACAAAGCCGAATAAACTTTTCCAACGAAACGTAGAATTCCAAAAGCCATTATCACAAATATTTGCGTTCGTTCCTTCGGCGGCTGCGGCAAATTCCGAATAAACTTTTCCTACCGAATCGTAGAACTGCCGGTTTCTTTTCAAAATCTTTGGATTGTTCCTTCGTCGCGCAGCGACAACGCCGAATAAACTTTTCCAACGAATCGTAGAATTCCAAAAGCCATTATCACAAATCTTTGCGTTCGTTCCTTCGGCGGCTGCGGCAAATTGCGAATAAACTTTTCCTCCCGAATCGTAGAACTGCCGGTTTCTTTTCAAAATCTTTGGATTGTTCCTTAGTCGCGCAGCGACAACGCCGAATAAACTTTTCCAACGAATCGTAGAATTCCAAAAGCCATTATCACAAATATTTGCGTTCGTTCCTTCGGCGGCTGCGGCAAATTCCGAATAAACTTTTCCTACCGAATCGTAGAACTGCCGGTTTCTTTTCAAAATCTTTGGATTGTTCCTTAGTCGCGCAGCGACAACGCCGAATAAACTTTTCCAACGAAACGTAGAATTCCAAAAGCCATTATCACAAATATTTGCGTTCGTTTCTTCCAACGCTGCGGCCACTGCGTTAATCTCAAACGAAACTTTTCCACCAAAATACAAAACCGCAATATTCCCAATTTTCGTCAGATTTATCGTGCAAAAAAAAAAAAAAGAAAAGAAAAACAACAAATTCCACCAAATAGCAAAAAGTTGAGTGTTTTCGCTAGTAAATTTGATGGGACCGCCGTCGAGAAGATGCCTTCAAAAATGTGGCGGCTTCGTTCGGTACGTGACAAAGTATTCCTCCGTATAAATTTCCACCGAACGTTCAACATTCCATCGCTGCTTCCAAAAATCCTAAAAAAAAAAAGACAAAAACCCAAACAAAAGTGCCGCAAACGAAAAAAAAGAAAGAACTAGACATTCTTGGATGTTTTTTTGTTTTTTCCAGCAAAAATACTTCGATTCGGGGGATTATCAAATGGCGAAGCAAAAATCAACGGCAAAGCCAAAGCCGGCGGGTGTACTACCGACCGGCGACGCGATACCAACGCCCGAATCCGTGCCGCAACGAAAGACCTCGATAATTCAACAAAAGTTCAATACGTCGAGTAGTTTGTAAAGAGGCGCTGAACGTTGAAGCGAAACTTTTTTTTATTCGCACCTTTTGCTAACGTCAACGTTCAATTATTAATATTAATATTAATAATATTAATTAATTGATTAATTAATTAATTAATATTAATAATATTAATTAATTGATTAATTAATTAATTAATATTAATAATTGATTAATTAATTAATATTAATATTGATACCAATTATTCTTTATTATTAATATTAATTATTAATTATTATTATTATTATTATTATTATTATTATTTTAGTTCGGTAAAGGGATAGGCGTGCGAAAGGAAAATTTCAAGCGTGACGCTGCAAGCGAACGCTTTACATTGTAGAATTATTTCTTCGTAGGCATTTTTAAGAGTGGTGTGCAAAAAAAGAAGAAGAAGAAGAAGAAGAAGAAAAAAAAAAGAAAAATCAGACGCATTGTTAATTGGTAGGAAGTTAGATTTGGAAAAATGCACCTTCAGTTTGGGAAATTAATTTTTCTTGCGCAAGACGTTTTACGTTTTCGCCAGAGAGAGAGAGAGAGGGAGAGAGAGAGAGAGAGAGAGAGAGAGAGAGAGAGAGAGTGAGAGAGAGAGAGAGAGAGAGAGAGAGAGAGAGAGAGAGAGAGAGAGAGAGAGAGAGAGAGAGGAAAAAAAAACAAAAATTGGTGAAACTTTAGACGCACCCACGCATACTCGAATCGTAACCGAAGAATTTTCAATAATCCTACATTGTTGATATATTGATATATTATTATTATTATTATTATTATTATGTTTGTGTGAAAGTTCATCATCCTAATATATTTCAGTTCGTGCTCGATAAAAAGATACGATAAAAGCTTTTTTTTTCTTTTTTTTTTTTCTCTGTTTTATCATCTTCACAAATTAGCCTTGGCAATGGAAATTTGATCTTATTTTTGTATTCGTTTTGAATAGTGTAAGAGAGAGAGAGAGAGAGAGAGAGAGAGAGAGAGAGAGAGAGACAGAGGAAGATGTAATTAAAAATAAAGAGTATAATTATTGAGTATAAAAAATCATGACGATTTTTTTTTTTTCGTGCGATTTTACGAATTTTTTTCGTGCGATTTTACGATTTTTTTTTTCGTGCGAATTTACAGAAAAATTCGTACGATTTTATGAATTTTTTGGTGCGATTTAACGAATTTTTTTCGTGCGATTTTATGAATTTTCGTGCGATTTTACGAATTTTTTTGTGCGATTTTACGAATTTTTTTCGTGCGATTTTACGAATTTTTATCGTGCAATTTTACGAATTTTTATCGTGCGATTCTACGAATTTTTTTGTGCGATTTTATGCATTTTTTCATGCGATTTTACGAATTTTTTCGTGCGATTCTACGAATTTTTTTCGTGCGATTTTACGAATTTTTTTCGTGCGATTTTACGATTTTTTTCGTGCGATTTTACGAATTTTTATCGTGCGATTTTACGAATTTTTTTTGTGCGATTTTATGAATTTTTTCATGCGATTTTACGAATTTTTTGTCGTGCGATTTTACGAATTTTTTCGTACAATTTTATGAATTTTTTTCGTGCGATTTTACGAATTTTTTGTGCGATTTAACGATTTTTTTGCTGCGTTTTAACGATTTTTTTTCATGCGATTTTACGATTTTTTTCATGCGATTTTACGAATTTTTTCGTACGATTTTACGAAATTTTTCGTACGATTTTACGATTTTTTTCATGCGATTTTACGAATTTTTTCGTACGATTTTACGAATTTTTTCGTACGATTTTACGAACTTTTTTCGTGCGATTTTACCAATTTTTTCGTGCGATTTTACGAATTTTTTCATGCGTTTTACGATTTTTTTTCGTGAAAATTTATTCATTTACAATTAATTTTTTTGTTTTTATTTTTCAATTTTATTTTATTTTTTGTTTTTATTTTCTAATTTTATTAATTTTTTTAAATTATAAATATATTTTTCATTTACTTATCTCGTCAAATTATAAATTTATTTTTTATTTATTTATTTAAAATTATTAATTTTTTTTGTAAAATTACGTTTCTTTTTTTTTTTTTTTTTAAATTAGTAAAAAACAAACCCAAACAAAAAACAGCAAACTAAAACTACTGCGGAGTTACACTAAGTTCGGGTAACAATAATTCACCAAACCCAAACAAACCCAAACAAGTATGTATACCTTCCCGAACAAAAACAAAAAAAAACAAGTATTTATTGAAAAATTCTCTATAGAAATCGCAATATTCCTCGAATATTAAAAAATTAAAAATTTTCCGTCTATTCGTACATCGCGTTAATAACATCTGTGTACTTCTTAACAACGATGTTTCTTCGAATCTTCAGGGTAGGTCCCAATTCCCCGGTCGGCAGAGAAAAGTCATGGGGCAAAATTTGAAACTTTTGTACTTTTTGTGCGTTGCTTGTCGAACGATAATTCGTTCTTTTGAGGGCTTCCTCGATTTCTCGGTAGATCTGAAAATATGCAAAAAAAGAAGAAAAAAAAAAAATACAAAAACCATATCTACGAAGGGTGTAGAGTTCAAAGAATTTCCGACTTTCAGACTCTCGACTTCAGTCAACTTGGCAGAGCGCTCGATTTACTTACGGCTGGATCGCGATTATTCAGAACTTCCGTTACAGTTGTAGCCATCGAGCCGATAGCTTTGGCCCAATGTTGCGTCGCTTCTGACAACTTGTCGAGAGGAGCTCCGGTCTCTACATCCATATCCGTCTTTAACAGTAAATCGTAATGATGTAGAATTACGCACGCTGGGCTTTGCGATCAATATCGATCTTAAGATTATTTGCTAGGGATTTGTGAAACTATAAAAAAACAAAAGAAAAATTGATTTTTCGAAACGTCTAAAGTGGTTGCACGGCCTTGAGGGAGATTGTCTCCAAAGGCTTTGGAGGACAATCTCCTCAAGGCGACAAAGCCAAGACAAGCCAAAGGCTTTGGAGACAATCTCGTCCAAGTTGAGAGGATTGTCTCCTTTGGAGACAATCCTCTCACCCAAACAAACCCAAACAAACTTGAGGATCCTCTTTTGAGGACCTTGAGGATCCTCTCACCCTCTCTTGAGGATCTTGAGGATCCTCTCATTCTCTCTTGAGGATCTCGAGGATCCTCTCATCCTCTCTTGAGGATCTTGAGGATCCCCTCATCCTCTCCAACCCAAACAAACTTGAGGATCCTCTCATTCTCTCTTGAGGATCTTGAGGATCCTCTCATCCTCTCTTGAGGATCTTGAGGATCCTCTCATCCTCTCTCGAGGATCTTGAGGATCCTCTCATTCTCTCTTGAGGATCTTGAGGATCCTCTCATTCTCTCTTGAGGATCTTGAGGATCCTCTCATCCTCTCTTGAGGATCTTGAGGATCCTCTCATCCTCTCCAACCCAAACAAACTTGAGGATCCTCTCATTCCCCCTTGAGGATCTTGAGGATCCTCTCATCCTCTCTTGAGGATCTTGAGGATCCTCTCATCCTCTCTCGAGGATCTTGAGGATCCTCTCATCCTCTCTTGAGGATCTTGAGGATCCTCTCATTCTCTCTTGAGGATCTTGAGGATCCTCTCATCCTCTCTTGAGGATCTTGAGGATCCTCTCATCCTCGCCAACCCAAACAAACCCAAACAAACTTGAGGATCCTCTCATTCTCTCTTGAGGATCCTCTCATCTTCACTTGAGGATCTTGAGGATCCTCTCATCCTCTCTCGAGGATCTTGAGGATCCTCTCATTCTCTCTTGAGGATCTTGAGGATCCTCTCATTCTCTCTTGAGGATCTTGAGGATCCTCTCATCCTCTCTTGAGGATCTTGAGGATCCTCTCATCCTCTCCAACCCAAACAAACTTGAGGATCCTCTCATTCCCCCTTGAGGATCTTGAGGATCCTCTCATCCTCTCTTGAGGATCTTGAGGATCCTCTCATCCTCTCTCGAGGATCTTGAGGATCCTCTCATCCTCTCTTGAGGATCTTGAGGATCCTCTCATTCTCTCTTGAGGATCTTGAGGATCCTCTCATCCTCTCTTGAGGATCTTGAGGATCCTCTCATCCTCGCCAACCCAAACAAACCCAAACAAACTTGAGGATCCTCTCATTCTCTCTTGAGGATCCTCTCATCTTCACTTGAGGATCTTGAGGATCCTCTCATCCTCTCTCGAGGATCTTGAGGATCCTCTCATTCTCTCTTGAGGATCTTGAGGATCCTCTCATTCTCTCTTGAGGATCTTGAGGATCCTCTCATCCTCTCTTGAGGATCTTGAGGATCCTCTCATCCTCTCCAACCCAAACAAACTTGAGGATCCTCTCATTCCCCCTTGAGGATCTTGAGGATCCTCTCATCCTCTCTTGAGGATCTTGAGGATCCTCTCATCCTCTCTCGAGGATCTTGAGGATCCTCTCATCCTCTCTTGAGGATCTTGAGGATCCTCTCATTCTCTCTTGAGGATCTTGAGGATCCTCTCATCCTCTCTTGAGGATCTTGAGGATCCTCTCATCCTCGCCAACCCAAACAAACCCAAACGAACTTGAGGATCCTCTCATTCTCTCTTGAGGATCCTCTCATCTTCACTTGAGGATCTTGAGGATCCTCTCATCCTCTCTCGAGGATCTTGAGGATCCTCTCATCCTCTCTTGAGGATCTTGAAGATCCTCTCATTCTCTCTTGAGGATCTTGAGGATCCTCTCATCCTCTCTTGAGGATCTTGAGGATCCTCTCATCCTCTCCAACCCAAACAAACTTGAGGATCCTCTCATTCCCCCTTGAGGATCTTGAGGATCCTCTCATCCTCTCTTGAGGATCTTGAGGATCCTCTCATCCTCTCTCGAGGATCTTGAGGATCCTCTCATTCTCTCTTGAGGATCTTGAGGATCCTCTCATTCTCTCTTGAGGATCTTGAGGATCCTCTCATCCTCTCTTGAGGATCTTGAGGATCCTCTCATCCTCGCCAACCCAAACAAACCCAAACAAACTTGAGGATCCTCTCATTCTCTCTTGAGGATCCTCTCATCTTCACTTGAGGATCTTGAGGATCCTCTCATCCTCTCTCGAGGATCTTGAGGATCCTCTCATCCTCTCTTGAGGATCTTGAGGATCCTCTCATTCTCTCTTGAGGATCTTGAGAATCCTCTCATCCTCTCTTGAGGATCTTGAGGATCCTCGGATCCTCTCCAACCCAAACAAACCCAAACAAACTTGAGGATCCTCTCATCTTCACTTGAGGATCTTGAGGATCCTCTCATTCTCTCCTGAGGATCTTGAGGATCCTCTCATTCTCTCTTGAGGATCTTGAGGATCCTCTCATTCTCTCTTGAGGATCTTGATGATCCTCTAATCCTCACCAACCCAAACAAACCCAAGCAAACTTCTAGGCTTCGAGGGGCCTGGGCATCGAAAAATCTCCATTTTCTTTTTTGTCATCCGTTTTATACCTTCAGTGTGACTAGTATAGTCAAAAACTTTCTCGTATCTCCGATCAGCATAGCGTTGCTCAGCGCTGGTAGCTCGCTCAGTAACGTTTGCTCGATCGGTACGGGAGGAACATTTTCACCTCCGGCCGTTATCACCAGTTCCTTGATTCGTCCTTTGAGCGTTAATAAATAAATTTAAAAATTCATTAATTGAGTACTAGACAAGGAGCAATTTTCCACAAAAAAAGTTGTCCAAGAGTCAGCTAAACTCCTGAATATGTCCAATGGAAAGTTACCACGAACTTGTAGCGGTCACTTCCTCCAAGTAACTTCCAATCGGACATTTGACAGCCAACTAGACAACTTTTGGACAATTGGCTAATTTTTTTTTCTGGATGCTTACCCGTTATATAGAGAAAACCACGATTATCAAATTTCCCAATGTCTCCACTGTGCAACCATCCACTGTCGTCTTTCGCTTCTTTAGTCTTTGCCGGCTCGTTCAAGTAGCCCATGAAAATGTGACGTCCGGCCATACAAACTTCACCCTCGCCTGTGCCATCGGGATTGTCCAATTTCGTCAAGAAGCCCGGCAGCCCCGTACCCACGCTTCCCATTCTACGTTCCGCGGTAACATTGCAAACATTGGTGTCAAACGATATTTTTATTAGTCACATTCAAATCGAAACGAAGGATAATCTTCCGAAGCCTTTTTTTTTTTACCGCCAATTAATTTAGAACTTCCGTGTTCCGTTTTTTGATACGCTGATCACGAATATGATAGGAGAAACCGCAAATTTGATTTTCAAGGTCAAAACTCATAAAAACTGTTTTTTTTTCTTCTATTGTTGATCTTAGAGATGTTTGCTACAAAAGTTGTAGCCTATTGAAAGACTGATCTTTTATTGGGAGTACGAACAAGTCTCCGCCGTTTGACAAAAGATGGCATTACCAGGAGGTTATGGTTGAAATTGTCAGATGTTCATTCTGAAACATTCTAGAGCATTCTCAAACATCCTGGAACACTCTAGAACATTGTCGTACCTTCGGAATGAATTTATAACGTTCTGGAACATTCTAGAACATTCTCGAGACTTCGGAAAGAATTTATAACGTTCTGGAACATTCTAGAACATTGTCGTACCTTCTCAAAGATTTCATAACATTCTGGAACATTATCGAGCATTCTAGGACATCCTAGAGAATTCTGGAACATTCTAGGACATACTAGAGCATTCTCGAAACTTCTGAAAGATTCTAGAACATTCTAGAGTATTTTCGAACATTCTGAAAGATTCTAGAACATTCTCGAATCTTCCGAAAGATTTTACGACGTTCTGGAACATTCTAGATAATTGTCGAACCTTCTCGGAGATTCTATACCATTCTGAAACATAATACAAACATTCTAGAGCATTCCCAAACATTCTGGAACATTCTAGAACATTCTCGAACCTCACGAAAGATTGTATAACGTTCTGGAACATTATACAACCATTCTAGGACGTTCTAGAGAATTTTCGAACTTTCCGAAAGATTCTAAAACATTCTAGAGCATTCTCGAGCGTTCTAAAAGATTCTAGAACATTCTAGAGTATTTTCGAACATTCTGAAAGATTCTAGAACATTCGCGAATCTTCCGAAAGATTTTACGACGTTCCGGAACATTCTAGATAATTGTCGAACCTTCTCGGAGATTCTATACCATTCTGAAACATAATACAAACATTCTAGAGCATTCCCAAACATTCTTGAACATTCTAGAACATTCTCGAACCTCACGAAAGATTGTATAACGTTCTGGAACATTGTACAACGATTCTAGGACGTTCTAGAGAATTTTCGAACTTTCCGAAAGATTCCAAAACATTCTAGAGCATTCTCAAACGTTCTAAAAGATTCTAGAACATTCCAGAGTATTTTCGAACATTCTGAAAGATTCTAGAACATTCTCGAATCTTCCGAAAGATTTTACGACGTTCCGGAACATTCTAGATAATTGTCGAACCTTCTCGGAGATTCTATACCATTCTGAAACATAATACAAACATTCTAGAGCATTCCCAAACATTCCGGAACATTCTAGAACATTCTCGAACCTCACGAAAGATTGTATAACGTTCTGGAACATTATACAACCATTCTAGGACGTTCTAGAGAATTTTCGAACTTTCCGAAAGATTCTAAAACATTCTAGAGCATTCTCGAGCGTTCTAAAAGATTCTAGAACATTCTAGAGTATTTTCGAACATTCTGAAAGATTCTAGAACATTCGCGAATCTTCCGAAAGATTTTACGACGTTTCGGAACATTCTAGATAATTGTCGAACCTTCTCGGAGATTCTATACCATTCTGAAACATAATACAAACATTCTAGAGCATTCCCAAACATTCTTGAACATTCTAGAACATTCTCGAACCTCACGAAGGATTGTATAACGTTCTGGAACATTGTACAACCATTCTAGAACGTTCTAGAGAATTTTCGAACTTTCTGAAAGATTCCAAAACATTCTAGAGCATTCTCAAACGTTCTAAAAGATTCTAGAACATTCTAGAGTATTTTCGAACATTCTGAAAGATTCTAGAACATTCGCGAATCTTCCGAAAGATTTTACGACGTTCCGGAACATTCTAGATAATTGTCGAACCTTCTCGGAGATTCTATACCATTCTGAAACACAATACAAACATTCTAGAGCATTCCCAAACATTCTTGAACATTCTAGAACATTCTCGAACCTCACGAAAGATTGTATAACGTTCTGGAACATTGTACAACCATTCTAGAACGTTCTAGAGAATTTTCGAACTTTCCGAAAGATTCTAAAACATTCTAGAGCATTCTCAAACGTTCTAAAAGATTCTAGAACATTCCAGAGTATTTTCGAACATTCTGAAAGATTCTAGAACATTCTCGAATCTTCCGAAAGATTTTACGACGTTCCGGAACATTCTAGATAATTGTCGAACCTTCTCGGAGATTCTATACCATTCTGAAACACAATACAAACATTCTAGAGCATTCCCAAACATTCTTGAACATTCTAGAACATTCTCGAACCTCACGAAAGATTGTATAACGTTCTGGAACATTGTACAACCATTCTAGAACGTTCTAGAGAATTTTCGAACTTTCCGAAAGATTCTAAAACATTCTAGAGCATTCTCAAACGTTCTAAAAGATTCTAGAACATTCCAGAGTATTTTCGAACATTCTGAAAGATTCTAGAACATTCTCGAATCTTCCGAAAGATTTTACGACGTTCCGGAACATTCTAGATAATTGTCGAACCTTCTCGGAGATTCTATACCATTCTGAAACATAATACAAACATTCTAGAGCATTCCCAAACATTCTTGAACATTCTAGAACATTCTCGAACCTCACGAAAGATTGTATAACGTTCTGGAACATTGTACAACCATTCTAGAACGTTCTAGAGAATTTTCGAACTTTCCGAAAGATTCTAAAACATTCTAGAGCATTCTCGAGCGTTCTAAAAGATTCTAGAACATTCTGGAGCATGTAAAACGTCATATCGTAAGGTCGTACATTTGGCAAGACGATAACCTTTGAAATATCGATAATAACAGCTATCGAGCTCAGATTTACGAGACGTCACCTGCACCCGAGATGTATTGCATCCAAGTTAATACGAACCGCATTATTTTCTAAGAGGTGATAATTATTATTTCCTCAAATCCCTCGACCATCCACACAATGTGCTGCCCATAAAGATGGCAAAAAGTCGTGGCTAGCGATCGACACTTTGAATAAAACACAGTTCTTTCCCGATAAATGCCCAATTTTTGATAAAAAAAAAAAAAAAAAAAAAACCCCGGCGGAGACTTATACTTCCCAACCCTGCTGATCGACAATGAACAAAAGCCTTCACCGTGTCCTTGAATTACCGATTCAAAACCATTGAATCAATAATGACAATTGGCACCTGTAATTGTCGTTGGTACTCATGGTATGACCTCCCGTACTTTCGGACATTCCGTAAACCTCCATAAGCGGCAAATCCAGACTCATGAAGTAACGTTGAACGTCGACACTTAGCGGAGCAGCCCCGGTGATGCACAATTTACATCTGTCCAATCCGAGATTAGCCTTGACCTTGTTGAAAACGACAATTTTTGCTATTACATAGCCCCAATGCTTGACATCCGAACCATTCATTCGATTCATGTTGTACCGAAGTCCTTGTGACTTTGCCCACGTTGCTATCCACGCTCTGATCGTTCCGTTGCTACGCGCAACAGCCATCATTTTTTCATATATTTTTTCCCATACTCTCGGCACTCCCAAGAACGCGGTTGGTCTTGCCTCAATAAGGGTCTTTATCAGTGAACCCTTTAACGCATTTTTATCGGCAAAGTGAACCGTTCCTGCCACTATCATCGATATAATTATATCGATTATCTGAAAAATAACATTTTCTTTTTTTAAAAGCTTTTTGGAGAAAAATAATATATTTCCACGTGTTCTAGGCAAATTCTTCTAGTTTGCAAATTCTAAAAGTTTGGAAAAGAAAAACAATTCGTTGGCATTTTCTTAAAGTATAGACTCGCGAGAATATGCTCGTAAAACGGAAACATCGAAATTTCGAATGACGAAAAAAAAAAAGTCATAGGGATTCTAGTACGACTGGATTGAGAGAGACTGCAATTGGCGCGAAATTGAGTAATGCACACTTTACGCAGGCAGGAATGGCTGCCTTACTCGTATCAAGCCAGCCAGCTCGTATCAAATGTGAATTTGAAAAGAAGAAAAAAATGAACCTTCAAGTACGGAAATTATGGAGCTAAATTAAATCATCGTATTCCAGAACCTTCTGGGACATTCCAGAACCTTCTGGGACATTCTAGAACGTTCTCCAACGTTCTGAAACATTCTAGAACGTTCTACAACATTCTGGAACATTCTAGAGCATTCTCAAACATTCTGGAACATTCTAGAGCATTCTCAAACATTCTGGAACATTCTAGAGCATTCTCAAACATTCTGGAACATTATAGAACATTCTCGAACCGTCGGGAAGAATTTATAACGTTCTGGAACATTCTAGAACATTGTCGTATCTTCTCGAAGATTTCATAACATTCTGGAACATTATCGAGCATTCTAGGACATTCTAGAGAATTTTGGAACATTCTAGGACATTCTAGAGCATTCTCGAACCTTCTGAAAGATTCTAGAACATTCTAGAGCATTTTCGAATATTCCGAAAGATTGTATAACATTCTAGAACATTCTCGAACCTTCTGAAAGATTTTACGACGTGCTGGAACATTCTAGATAATTGTCGAACCTTCTCGGAGATTCTATAACATTCTCGAACATTATACAACATTCTAGAACGTTCTGGAACATTCTGGAATATTCTAGAGCATTCTCGAACCTTCTGAAAGATTCTGGAGCATTCTCTATAAGATTCTGGAACATTCTAGAACATTCTCGAACCTTCTGAAAGATTCTATAAAATTCTGGAACCTCATGAAAGATTTTATAACGTTCTGGATACATTATACAACATTCTAGGACATTCTAGAGAATTTTCGAACTTTCTGAAAGATTCTAAAACATTCTAAAACATTCTAGAGCATTCTCGAACGTTCTAAAAGATTCTAAAACATTCTAGAACATTCTCGAGCATTCTCGAAAGTTCTAAAAGATTCTAGAACATTCTCGAGCATTCTCGAACGTTCTAAAAGATTCTAAAATATTCTAGAACATTATAGAGCATTCTCGAACGTTCTGAAAGATTCTATAACCTTCTGGAACATTCTCGAACGTTCTGGAAGATTCTAGAACATTCAGGAACATTCTTAAACATTCTGGAACATTCTGGAACATTCTAGAACATTCTGGAACATCCTAGAACATTTTGTCTGGCACTTAATCATAACGTTGCATTTTGGAGTTACCAAGTATCAGAAAAAAAAAATCTTTTTTTCTCAATATTTCTGTACATTGTTTGTATTTCAATTACCTGTGCGGCGATGTGCGACAATGGCAGATAACTGACGATAACTTCGTGACCGTTAACGAGGTTGATTTCCCGGCATATCGTTCTGGCATTGTAAATCATGTTGTCATGACTGAGCATGACCGCTTTGGGATTTCCCACTGTACCCGACTACAATAAAAAAAAAAAAAAAAAAAAAAAAGACAGTCTTTCTAACGTTTCGTCACGCTCACTTCCAATAACAGTATATTATGATACTAGTACGTAAAAAGTTCATTATCGTACGCCGTGGAATAAATGATTTTTTTTGAATTTTTTCATTTATTTTTAGTTTTCTTAATTTTTAATTAATTTTGGAAAAATTGCCATATTATGCAATGAAAAAAAAAAGGGATATTTCTCACCGTGTACACCAATGTGCAGCATTCATTGGCTCCGATAGTCTTCAGAACGGCCTCGAGTCGAACGTCAGACTCGGATTTGCCGATTTGCAGAATTTCTTCCCACTGGAAAAAAAAAAAATCAAATTATGCCTTTATAAATAAAAAATTATGCCGTTATAAATTTATAAATAAAAAAGACAACGCAAAAAACGAAAAACTTATTTTTCCGTAAATCAATCAACTCACACTGTATACATCTCTTTCGCTCGAACTTCCGTCACATTTCACGATCGCTTTCAAATGCGTCAATTTATGACGAATGCTCAATATCTTTTCCAATTGCTTGTTGTCCTCGACCACGAGGATATTAGCTCGGCTATTTTCGGCACAGTATTCGCACGCTTCTGCCGAATTAGTCGTGTAGATGCCAGTCGCGAAACCCCTTAAATACAGCTGTATTGAAAGTTTTCCTCCGGGCAGTGATCGGACGCAAAATTTTATTGCTAGGCATAACTAAATATTGAGAATTTAATTTATTTGTTTTTTTTTTTTAGTCAATCAATGAAGTGATTGAATAGTTCATTGATTAACGCCCAATATTGCCTCCAGGTCTGGTGTCATATACTCGACACGCGAATAATACGGTGAGCTATTAAACTTTTGTCATTTTTATCCAAATGGAGAACCGTAATCGACCGGAACCCCCCCTGCCGCCCCCTTTTGAGCGTACATTCGAAAAGAACGAGAAGAAATTGTATAGGATTTCATTTAGTTCATTTTGTTTCATTTTATTTCATTTTATTTCATTTGTTTCATTTTATTTCATTTGTTTCATTTTATTTAATTAATTTCATTTTATTTCATTTTATTTCTTTAATTTTATTAATTTCATTTTATTTCATTATATTTAATGAATTTCATTTTATTTCATTTATTGCATTGTATTTAATTAATTTCATTTTATTTCATTTATTTCAATTATTTCATTTGGTTTCATTTATTTCATTGTATTCCATCTTATTTCATTTTATTTCATTATATTTCATTTTATTTCATTTTATTTCATTTTGTTTCATTTTATTTCATTTTATTTCATTTTATTTCATTTTATTTCATTTTGTTTCATTTTATTTCATTTTATTTCATTTTATTTCATTTTGTTTCATTTTATTTCGATTTATTTCCTTTTATTTCATGTTATTTCACTTATTCAATTTTTTTCAATTATTCCATTTTGGTTCATTTTATATCATTTATTTCATTCATTTCATTTTATTTCATTTCATTTAATCCATTTATTTCAATTATTTCATTTTGTTTCATTTATTTTATTTTATTTTATTTCCTTTTATTTCATTTTATTTCATTATATTTCATTAATTTCATTTTATTTCATTTTATTTCATTTTATTTCATCTATTTCATTTATTTCATCTTATTTCATCTATTTCATTAATTTCATTGTATTTCATTGTATTTCATTTTATTTCATTTTATTTCATTTTATTTCATTTATTTCATCAGCTCCCTTCAATAAACGAACGTCCATTGTGTTACTTTGAAAATACATTACCCAGCATATATCGCGGCGATATCTGCGACGAACCATTGCGGACTGTTGAAGCCAATAATACCGACGCTGTGATAACGCTGTAGGCCCAATTTCAAAAAAGCTCTAGCAACTGCCCTCACCTCTGTCTCGTATTCCCTGTGTGTCATCATGAAGTTGTTAAATTAGAAGAAAGTACAAGTTTTTTTTTTTTTTTTTTTTTATGCGACTGCTTCAGACCTTCTGTGTATCGATTGTTACTCGGGTCTATTCGATAATGAAACATTCAACACTGCGATACACCATTGTACGCACTTCGTTTCATAAACGCCAAGGCATTCCAGGCCAAATCGACAATTTCGTGACTTTATCATCGCCCCCCCCCCCCCCCACCCTCTCTAATCGAAAATGACGTCATCAGTCCCAAATCTCAAATCATAATTATTTATAATTGATACGTTTGAGCTTATAAATCGTCGGGGGTGTTTGATAGCCCGGATGAAACGTCGAGGGAGGGAGAGGGAGGGGGAGGGGGAGAGAGAGAGGGGGGGGAGGGAGTGAGAGAGTGAAAAGTTCACGGATCTATCGATTTGCCCTGGGGTTGTCTTATTTATGCATAATTTATTAGGGCAATTAGTTAACAAACTTCCAAGTCCAAGTCTTGCTATTCCCGTCGACACCGGGAGTCGATATCATGGCAACATGATCACCGTAGTTTTTCGCTGTTCTCGTTAGAACTCCTGGTAGCGATATGACTTCGGGATTAGGATCGTTGTCGTCGTATTTAATACGAACCCTACCGCAGGGCTCGCACGTCGTGTCGATCTCCGACGATAGAACTTGATCCGGTCCTTTTTTTTTTTTTTTTTTTTTTTTTTTTCGTATCAACGTAATTAATTATTAATCTTTTATCAATAATAATTAATCAATAGAGCGATTTTTTTGAATAAATAGAGCTATTTTTTTTTAATAAATAGAGCTATTTTCTAAAATAAAGAGAGCTATTTTTTTTTTTAATAAATAGAGCTGTTTTTTTAAATAAATAAGGCTATTTTTAAATAAATAGAGCTATTTAAAAAAATAAATAGACCTATTTGTTAACTAAATAGAGCTGTTTTTTTTTTAAGAGAATAAATAAGGCAATTTTTTTAAATAAACAGAGCCATTTTTAACTTGAATAGTTATTTTAAAAACAAATAGAGCTGTTTTTTTTTTTTAAATAAATAGAGCTTTTTTTTAATAAATAGAGCTATTTTTTTAAGTATATAAGGCTATTTTTAAATAAATAGAGCTATTTTTCAAAATAAATAGAGCTATTTAAAAAAATAAATAGACCTATTTGTTAACTAAATAGAGCTGTTTTTTTTAAGTAAATAGAGCTATTTTCTAAAATAAAGAGAGCTATTTTTTTTTAAATAAATAGAGCTGTTTTTTTAAAATAAATAAGGACATTTTTAAATAAATAGAGCTATTTAAAAAAATAAATAGACCTATTTGTTAACTAAATAGAGCTGTTTTTTTTTAAGAGAATAAATAAGGCAATTTTTTTAAAATAAACAGAGCCATTTTTAACTTGAATAGTTATTTTAAAAACAAATAGAGCTGTTTTTTTTTTAAATAAATAGAGCTTTTTTTTAATAAATAGAGCTATTTTTTTAAGTATATAAGGCTATTTTTAAATAAATAGGGCTATTTTTCAAAATAAATAGAGCTATTTAAAAAAATAAATAGACCTATTTGTTAACTAAATAGAGCTGTTTTTTTTAAGTAAATAGAGCTATTTTCTAAAATAAAGAGAGCTATTTTTTTAAAATAAATAGAGCTGTTTTTTTAAATAAATAAGGCTATTTTTAAATAAATAGAGCTATTTAAAAAAATAAATAGACCTATTTGTTAACTAAATAGAGCTGTTTTTTTTTAAGAGAATAAATAAGGCAATTTTTTTAAATAAACAGAGCTATTTTTAACTTAAATAGTTATTTTAAAAACAAATAGAACTGTTTTTTTTTAATAAATAGAGTTTTTTTTTAATAAATAGAGCTATTTTTTAAACAAATAGACCTATTTTTTTAAACAAATAGAGCTATTTTTAAAATAAATGGACCTATTTTTTAACTAAATAGAGCTATTACTAAAATAAATAGGATTTTTTTAAAAATAAATGTATTTTTTTAAATAGTGCTATTTTTTTTTTTAAATAAATAGACCTTTTTTCAAAATAAAGAGACCTATTTTTTTAAATAGAGCTATATTTATAAATAGCTTTATCATTCGTACTATACTATTTTTTAAAATAAAGCTAATTTTGACTATTTCTTTTTAAATATAAATTTGTATAAATAAATTTATAAATCCTGACGAAAAAAAAAAAACACACCGGGAATTTATTCAAAATCCCAATAAATTAGTCAAAAATATTTCCTGCTTCCAGGATACGTTCATAATTTGTTATCTTTTTTTGTTGTTGTTGTTGTTTGTTTAATAATATAATACGTACACAATTGAACTTACCATCAAAACCACTTTTACTTGCAACAGCGTATCTTGGAAAACCGCCGAATTCCGCCATCTGGGGAAGAATGGCTCACTTGATATTCTATTTGAAAAAAAAAAAAAAAATAAATAAAAAAAAAATTCATATTCGTACCTTATACTTTAATTGAAGATTAAACACAAAGCGGGCACCCGAATCACGGTCACGATAGTCGTAGTCGACTGACCTTCTAGTCACTCGATATTCCGTTCATAAGTCTGCTAGATAAAAAATTCCCCGAGAATATTGATAATTTTATAGGTGGCGGAAGCGCAAGAGGGTCGTGAGGGGGGGGAGGGGGGGAACGTAATGCTCTTAAAATTTCTAAATTATTAAACCAGACCCGAAATTAAGTCTAATTTAAATTATTTTTATAATTTATTAAACAGTACGAAAAAATTTGTCGTAAAATTTCGAAATTCTTAAATTAGACCCGAAATTAAGTCTAATTTAAATTATGTTTATAATTTATGAAACAATACGAAAAAATTTGTCGTAAACTTTCTAAATTCTGAAAATTAGACCCAAACATAGTCTAACTTGAATGATTTTTTTTTTCGAATTTATTAAAAAAATACCCAAAAATATCCTCTTCAAATTTCGAAATTCTTAAATTAGACCCGAAATTAAGTCTAGTTTAAATGATGTTTATAATTTATTAAAAAATACTCAAAGTTAGTATTGAAATTTCTAAATTCTGAAAACTAGACCCAAACATAGTCTAACTTGAATGATTTTTTTTTTCGAATTTATTAAAAAATACCCAAAAATATCCTCTTCAAATTTCGAAATTCTTAAACTGGAGAGCCAGAAATTTAATCAATTTTAATAATTTCTAACTCATTTTTTTTTTTCTTTTTATTTTCGTTCAAAATTGACAAGATTTTATGAAAGTGGATGTTTTTTTTCTTTTTTTTTTTCTTTTTTCAATAAACAAAATTGAAATTTACACTCCATTGATAGTATAATAAAGATACGTAGAAAATTTTTCCAAAAGTATCGAGAAATTTCAATGTATTTTTATTATAATTAATTAAAAATATTTAAAAAAAAAATTATTTTTTTAGGTAATTATTTTTTTAATATTAATCATATTTTTAATCTTTTTTTTTAAATATTTTTATATAAATTTATATTTTTAATATTAATTATAAATATTAAAAATAAAAAAAGCCCGAAAATTCGTGCAATTTTTGCAGCTTTGAACAAAAGTTTATTTAACTAAATCGTCATTTACCTTGAACACTTGCCTACTTCAACAATAATCACTTATTGGTGCATCAATATTATTCAACAATTTCCATCGAATCCGCTTTTATCGAGTAAACGAAAAAAAAAAAAAAAAAAGAAAAAAAAAACACGTTTTACTTTCGTTCTTCTAAAACTTAGGAATTGGATTGTGCACCAAGTCCTACGATTGTCCAATGCATTTGTCACAGAAGCTTTGAGAATACTGTCCATCGCCTCAGCTCAACTCAGCTCCTTTTTCTTTTTGTCCTTTTTTTTTTGTTTTGTTTTGTTCTGTCCTTGCAAAACTATGACACGCCGTTATCGCGCGCCATTTAATTCCTGCAATCTCATTTAATGATGGTCCACGAAACGATAGCTGCAATATAATTGTCTTTCGTTCATTGACAATTATGCCACGTGCCTGTTATTTACACATCTCGCGGAGACTGGCGGCTTGACCCAAGCTGTAACGCAGGCTGAGGTGGAAATCAATTTTTTTTTTTTTTTTTCGTTTACTGCTGAAGCATTAAAAAATGTTGCATTGAAAAATGTTGAAGCATTGAAAAAAAAAGGCTGAAGGATTAAAAAAAATGTTAATGCATTTAAAAAAATGTTGAAGCATTTTAAAAAAATGTTGAAGCATTAAAAAAAATGCTGAAGCATTTTAAAAAAATGTTGAAGCATTAAAAAAAATGCTGAAGCATTAAAAAAAAATGCTGAAGCATTAAAAAAAATGTTGAAGCATTAAAAAAATGCTGAAGCATAAAAAAAAATGCTGAAGCATAAAAAAAAATGCTGAAGCATTAAAAAAAAAGCTGAAGCATAAAAAAAAAAGCTGAGGCATTAAAAAAAATGCTGAAGCATTAAAAAAAATGCTAAAGCATTTTGAAGAACGCTGAATCATTAAAAAAAAATGCTGAAGCATAAAAAAAAATGCTGAAGCATTTAAAAAAAATGCTGAAGCATTAAAAAAAATGTTGAAGCATTAAAAAAAATGCTGAAGCATAAAAAAAAATGCTGAAGCATTTTAAAAAATGCTGAAGCATAAAAAAAAAATGCTGAAGCATAAAAAAAAATGCTGAAGCATTAAAAAAAATGCTGAAGCATTAAAAAAAATGTTGAAGCATTAAAAAAAAGGCTGAAGCATTAAAAAAAATGCTGAAGCATAAAAAAAAATGCTGAAGCATTAAAAAAAATGTTGAAGCATTAAAAAAAATGTTGAAGCATTTAATAAAATGATAAAGCATTAAAAAAAAAATGTTGAAGCGTAAAAAAAATGCTGAAGCATTAAAAAAAAATGTTGAAGCATTTAAAAAAATGATAAAGCATTAAAAAAAAAATGTTGAAGCATTAAAAAAAATGCTGAAGCATTAAAAAAAAATGTTGAAGCATTAAAAAAAATGCTGAAGCATAAAAAAAAATGCTGAAGCATTTAAAAAAATGCTGAAGCATAAAAAAAATGCTGAAGCATTAAAAAAAAATGTTAAAGCATTAAAAAAAATGTTGAAGCATTTAAAAAAATGCTGAAGCATTAAAAAAAATGTTAAAGCATTTAAAAAAATGATGAAGCATTAAAATAAAATGCTGAAGCATTAAAAAAAATGCTGAAGCATTAAAAAAAAATGTTGAAGCATTAAAAAAAAATGCTGAAGCATTTAAAAAAAATGCTGAAGCATAAAAAAAAATGTTGAAGCATTAAAAAAAATGCTGAAGCATTAAAAAAAATGTTGAAGCATTAAAAAAAATGCTGAAGCATTAAAAAAAATGTTGAAGCATTAAAAAAAATGCTGAAGCATTAAAAAAAAATGCTGAACCATTAAAAAAAATGCTGAAGCATTAAGAAAAATGTTGAAGCATTTTGAAGAATGCTGAAGCATTTAAAAAAATGCTGAAGCATTAAAAAAAAATGCTGAAGCATTAAAAAAAAATGCTGAAGCATTAAAAAAAATGCTGAAGCATTAAAAAAAATGCTGAAGCATTAAAAAAAAATTCTGAAGCATTAAAAAAAATGTTGAAGCATTTAAAAAAATGCTGAAGCATTAAAAAAAATGCTGAAGTATTAAAAAAAATGCTGAAGCATTAAAAAAATGCTGAAGCATTTAAAAAAATGCTGAAGCATAAAAAAAAATGTTGAAGCATTAAAAAAAAATGCTGAAGCATTTAAAAATATGCTGAAGCATTAAAAAAAATGTTGAAGCATTTTAAAAAATGCTGAAGCATTAAAAAAAAATGCTGAAGCATTTTTAAAAAATGTTGAAGCATTAAAAAAGAATGCTGAAGCATTTTATATTTTTTTCCAACATTTTTTATCAAACATTTTATTGTTCTACGAAAAAAAAAGAATGCTAAAGTATTTTTTTTTTTTTTATTCACAGGACGTAACTCGAAAGAGCGTAGTATCGGGAAGAAGAAGAAGAAAAAAAAACACTTTATCGAGTCGTTTGTTATTTATTCTTCCTTACTTAAAGAATTATTGTTACTTACACTTTGCCCCGATTTAGCAGTCGTATATTTTTTTTTCTTTTTTCTTTTTTTTTTTTTTCGTACCACACACCTACACTCCGGACGTAAATATTAATTATCGTATTATGCCGCGTATGCCGTTTCTATGAAGAAAAAAAAATTATAAATGCCAGACTATCGACGTGATTTTTTTTTTTCTTTCCGTTTTTTCTTTTTACAAATACAATTTTGTCGCTTCGCACTTTTTGCCGTATAATCGTGAAAATAGAACATTTGTGGCCTAATGAAAACATTTTTTTTTGTTTTTTTTTGTTTTTTTTTTTTTTTTTCGTACAATTCTAGCAATAAAAACTAGCTAGCTACAGTGACAAAACTTTTGTTAAGCCTTCCCTTCGTTATTTTTTTTTTTTACTTTTTTTTTTACTTTTTTACTTTTTTCTTTTTTCTTCTCAAACGTCAAAAGGCACTTTCTTAGGATTATAGATATTTTTAAGTACACGCTCGTTTAACAAATCATTCCGAAAAAAAAAAAAAACAGAAAACGAGAAAACGTTCTTACAGCGTGAAGTCTCCGTTAGGCTGTTTTTTTTTTTTTTTTTTTCTCTTCTTGCAACATCACCTCATCGTCCTAGACGCAGGCATGGTTTATAATTCTGGCCGTAAAAATGATATATACATTATTCCCGCGACGTAAAATATCCGCATATTTATGCGCAATGCGCATTATATCGCGATATATTAATAAATTTTTTACAAAAGGTATACAGTGGGTAAAAAAAAAAGTATTTGTACACCGCGTGTGTTTTTTGTTTTTTTTTTTTTTTCAAATTATCCTGCAAAAAAAAATACTTTAGCATTTTTTTTCTTTTTGTTTTTTCGAAGAAAAAAAAATACTTTAGCAATTTTTTTTCTTTTTTTTTCGAAGAACAAAACTACTTTAGCATTTTTTTTATTTTTTTTTTCAAAGAAAAAAATACTTTCGCATTTTTTTTTCTTTTTTTTCGAAGAAAAATAAAATACTTTAGCATTTGTTTTTTTCTTTTTTTTTTTTTCGAAGAAAAATAAAATACTTTAGCATTTGTTTTTTTCTTTTTTTTTTTCGAAGAAAAATAAAATACTTTAGCATTTGTTTTTTTCTTTTTTTTTTCGAAGAAAAATAAAATACTTTAGCATTTTTTTTTTCTTTTTTTCGAAGAAAAATAAAATACTTGAGCATTTTTTTTCTTTTTTTTTCGAAGAAAAAAAAAATACTTTAGCATTTGTTTTTTTCTTTTTTTTTTCGAAGAAAAATAAAATAGTCTAGCATTTTTTTTTCTAAGAAAAATGAGATACTTTAGCATTTTTATTTTTTTTTTTTTTTTTTTTTTGCAAAGAACAATAAAATGTTCGACAGAAAATTTTCGCAAAAACACGCGGTGTACGAATACTTTTGTTTTTTTTTTTTTTTTTTTTTTTACCCATTGTAATATAACAGAGCATCGAGTTGATGCACTCTGCCGTAGCGAGAAATTAAACTAATCTTTGCAATTCGGACCAATTAGATTGAAACTTTTTTTTTTTTTTTTTTTTTTTTTTTTTTTTTTTTTTCTTACGATAGCGATTATTCGCTTTTCGTTGTATTATGCCGATTTTTTTTTTATTTTACCACGGAGCATTTTTTTTTTTTTTTAATTTCTAGATTCACCAATATTTACAGAGTCGTGAAATTGAGTTATTTTTTTTTTAACTTTTTTTTTTTGACGGCGAGACGATAAAAAAAAAACTTGTTTTTTATTTTTATTTTTTTTCCTCCCGAGACTTTCGATCCATCACGGTTAACTATTTTGCACGACTCTGAAATAATTATTATCGCAACGAGGTTGGTGAAAACTTCGTATTCCGAAAAAAAAAAAAAAAAAAAAAAAAGCCAAACGAATTACGAAATTCGTTCGTGGAATATATAAAAATTTCGTATTAATATCACAAACGATGAACCGGTAAAAAGTCGCTCCGTCACACGTGTACGCGCACGCGGTACATTCGATAATCCTAATTGTCCGAGATTTTTTTTTTTTTTTTTTTTTTTTTTTCAATAATTTTAGCCAGTCTTGAAGCAGGTACCCCGATGAGTATGGACACATCACCATCGTCGTTACAATTGGTCACGCGCGTGTGTATGTTTAGTTTTTTTTTTTTTTCTTCTTTTTTGGTCGTCTTTTAATTTTTTTTTTTTTTTTTTTCTTAATGTGCCTATATATCAGAACCGTCGTTGGTGATCGATATATTATGGATAATATCGATAATATATCGATCGATATTTATCGATAATCGATAAGATATCGATAATCGATAAATATCGATAAGATGTCGATAATCGATAAATATCGATAAGATGTCGATAAGCGATAAATATCGATAATCGATAAATATCGATAAGATGTCTATAATCGATAAATATCGATAAGATATCGATAATCGATAAATATCGATAAGATGTCGATAATCGATAAATATCGATAAAATATCGATAATCGATAAATGTCGATAAGATTTCGATAATCGATAAATATCGATAAGATTTCGATAATCGATAAATATCGATAAGATTTCGATAATCGATAAATATCGATAAATATCGATAATCGATGAATATCGATAAGATATCGATAAGACATCGATTATCGATAAGATATCGATAATCGATAAGATATCGATAATTAATCGCGGCTAAGAAATCGAAAATTATTTATACATATCCTCGATAATGTCGTTGTATTTTGCAACGACGATGTTTCTTCTGAGCTTGAGTGTTGGTCCCAATTCGCCGGTCGGCACCGAAAAATCGTGCGGCAATATACGAAACTTTTGCAACTTTTGGGCGTTGCTCGTGGCCCGTGAGTTCGTTCGTTTGAGGGCTTCCTCGATTTCACGATAGATCTGCAAAAGTATATGATAAAAGTAAAGTAAAATAAAGTGTCGGACAGGTGAGTGTGTGGATTGCTAAAAATCGTGGCGAAGTTTAACACACAGATCAATAATAATAATAATTATTATTATTATTATTTAGTATAACACACAGCTTAATAATAATAATCTCTCCACACTTCAGTGGAGAGACGTGCTCGGCACTGAAGGACTTATTTGTACTCCCAATATTATTTGTCAGTCAATGTTCTTATAGTAAGTTTCACGAAACTCGCAAAGAGCGTCACTCACAGCCGGGTCGCGTGTCTTCAAAACTTCCGTGACCGTCGATGCTCTCGATCCAATTGATTTGGCCCATAATCGCGTAGCTTCGGTCAACGTGTCCCGTGGTGCGCCAGTGTCCGGATCCATGTCGGTCTTTAACGTAAAAATGTGAATGTTATAGAAGCTTCCAGAATGTTTCTACAATGTTCCTGAATGTTCTAGCAGCTTCCAGAATGTTCCTGAATGTTCTAGAAGCTTCCAGAATGTTATAGAAGCTTCCAGAATGTTCTAGAAGCTTCCAGAATGTTTCTGAATGTTCTAGCAGCTTCCAGAATGCCTCTGAATGTTCTAGAAGCTTCTAGAATGTTCCTGAATGTTCCAGCAGCTTCCAGAATGTTCCTTAATGTTCTAGAATCTCCCAGAATGTTACCAGAATGTTCTAGAAGCTTCCAGAATGTTCTAGAAGCTTCCAGAATGTTTCTGAATGTTATAGAAGCTTCCAGAATGTTCCTGAATGTTATAGAAGCTTCCAGAATGTTCCTGAATGTTCTAGAATCTCCCAGAATGTTACCAGAATGTTCTAGAAGCTTCTAGAATGTTCTAGAAGCTTTCAGAATGTTCTAGAAGCTTCCAGAATGTTCTAGAAGCTTCCAGAATGTTTCTGAATGTTCTAGCAGCTTCCAGAATGCCTCTGAATGTTCTAGAAGCTTCTAGAATGTTTCTGAATGTTCCAGCAGCTTCCAGAATGTTCCTTAATGTTCTAGAATCTCCCAGAATGTTACCAGAATGTTCTAGAAGCTTCCAGAATGTTTCTGAATGTTATAGAAGCTTCCAGAATGTTCCTGAATGTTATAGAAGCTTCCAGAATGTTCCTGAATGTTCTAGAATCTCCCAGAATGTTCTAGAAGCTTCTAGAATGTTCTAGAAGCTTCCAGAATGTTATAGAAGCTTCCAGAATGTTCTAGAAGCTCCCAGAATGTTTCTGAATGTTCTGGCAGCTTCCAGAATGCCTCTGAATGTTCTAGAAGCTTCTAGAATGTTTCTGAATGTTCCAGCAGCTTCCAGAATGTTCCTTAATGTTCTAGAATCTCCCAGAATGTTACCAGAATGTTCTAGAAGCTTCTAGAATGTTCTAGAAGCTTCCAGAATGTTATAAAAGCTTTCAGAATGTTCTAGAAGCTTCCAGAATGTTCCTGAATGTTACAGAAGCTTCCAGAATGTTCCTAGAATGTTATAGAAGCTTCCCGAATGTTCCTAGAATGTTATAGAAGCTTCCAGAATGTTCCTAGAACGTTCCTCAATGTTCTAGTCAGCTTCCAGAATGTTCCCGAATGGTTTTTCTGCTTTTTGCTTTTCTTGTTTTTTTTTTTTTTTGCTTTCTGCTTTTCGCGTCTCATCGATGTCTCGATGACGGAGATAACCAAAAAAAAAAAAAAATGACCTTTCTCACCTTCAACGTGACTAGAATCGTGAGAAACTTTCTCGTATCGCCAATCAGCATTGCGTTGCTCAAGGCCGTTAATTCGGCAAGTAAAATCTGCTCGATGGGAACTGGCGGTATGTTCTCTCCTCCGGCTGTTATCACCAGCTCCTTTATTCGACCTTGGTGCGCGCAAAAAAAAAAAAAGCAACATAAATTGCAATATATCTCGATTCTTAAGGGTGCGGGGGAGGAAACCCTTTACAATGTTTCAAAAAATTGATTTTTCAGAATTTAAATACAATTTTCCCAAACAAACCCAAACAAACCCAAACAAACCCAAACAAACCCAAACAATTTTCCCGAAAAACAATGAAACGCTTGAAACCCAAACAAACCCAGACAAACCCAAACAAACCCAAACAAACCCAAACAATTTTCCCAAAAAAAAAATGTAACGCTTGAAAGTTCTGACGATGTCAACATTTTGAAGTGCCAATTTTCTCACCGTTACGAAAAATTCGTGAAAAATTGCTCATTTTTGGTCGTCCAAAGGATTCTCCCCGCTCTCCCGTCCCCTCAATAATAGCCGTACTTTTTTTTTTTTTTTTTTTTTCTCACCTGTTACGTAGAGAAATCCATCGGTGTCTATTCTACCACGATCGCCACTGCGCAACCAGCCGTCATCGTTCTTTGCCTCTCTCGTCTGATCAGGAGCATCCAAATAGCCCATGAATATGTGACGACCGCCCATGCAAATTTCACCCTCGCCCGTGCCATCGGGATTGTCCAATTCCGTTCTGAAGCCACGCAGTACAGGCCCGACGCTTCCCAATCTGCAAAATTAAAAAGCGAGAGCAAAAAAATCTTCGATAGACACTTTCGAGCGACACGGTTTAATCTTGAATTTTTTCTTTTTAATTGCGAAATTTTGAAAAAAAAAAAAAAAGTATTTTCCAAGGAGCAAGGAAAGCAAGGAAATTTGTTTTTATATTTTCATTTTTAAACTGCAATTTTTTCGTTTTTTTTTTTTTTATTTTTGAAAATTAACCCCGGAACGGTAACTTTTGTTATTGGATAGAACTTCCCCAAGTTCTACCCAATGCGGCTTACTCGCCAGACTTGGCCTTCTTCCGATTGCCAATTCATTGCCATCGATTGGGTCAGGCACTTGCCGAGCGGCGCTTTGGTTCGTACGAAGATGTGGAAGATGTGGAAAAAAAAAAAAAAAAAAACCCCCCCCAAACAAACCCAATCGATGGCAAACAATTGGTAATCGGAAGGAGGACCAAGTCTGGCGAGTAAGCCGCATTGGGTAGAAACTTCCCCGAGTTCTACCCAATGCGGCTTACTCGCCAGACTTGGCCTTCTTCCGATTGCCAATTCTTTGCCATCGATTGGGTCGCGCACTTGCTTGAAAAAAAAAAAAAAAAAATGCCTCGATCAATGGATTCGCAGCGAAAAGGGCAAGATCTTTACTTCGCCCGGCCACAAATTGCCCGAGAGATGAGGAAAAATGTACGAACGGAGCGTACTTTGGACGAAGCACTTTTTATCGTTCTTCCGAATTGAACGTGTTCTTTTTAGAAGAACAAAAAAAAAAAAAAAAAAGAAACATCCGCATTTCACACTCGTACAACAACTGGTAGACTTTGCCTGACAATGGCGATCATTGCGAGTTAGACATATGATGAAGTTTCTTAAGGCAGTAGTCTGCTTTACAGGCTTCAAAAAATCGATTTTTCGTTTTTGTCTTAAATCTATTCCAAAACTATCCAAGAATATGTGTCCAAAATTTTAGAGGCCAATTCGACATATTTTCGAAGCTAGATCAGTTTTAGTGGCCGAGCGTCGAGCATGTGCGAATGCTCGGGCAGAACTTTACAGCCCGTTTTCTCGAGTTTTCATTTTCACAAGTTTTGGAAAACGGTGCCGGCGATAGTAAAAACAATATATGTCCGATCGAAAAAAACCAAAGTGATCTAGCTTCAGTATTGAATTGTCTTCTATTTGAACTAAAAAACGTTGGACAAAAGTACTATTTAAATTACTTGTTTTGCAACTTAAAGTGAATTTTTTTTCTTCAAAAAAGTGAATTTTTTTGTTCAAACTTCGAAAAAATTTGTAATTTCGTCATTTCTTCGGTATTTTTTTAGTTCATATAGAAAAGGAACTTATAAAAACTAAAAAAAAATTTGGTTCCACTGTTTCAGATGCATCGCACGACCTCCATCACACCGGCACCGATTTACGAGTGCACACTCCAGGCGCCCCAGAAAAATCGTCACAACTTTGGCAAATTTCAATAATTTGTAATAATAAAAATTGTTTTTTAAAGCTTGAATATAATATACTATCGTCTCAAAATTTCGTTTACCGCAATCATTTCCTTCCCTTTCAAAAAAATTGTTGAAAAAACGCTTTTTTTTCGGCTCCTAAAGCAGACTACTGCCTTAACTTCTTACCTGTATTTTTTATTCGTACTGAGCGTATGAGCTCCGCTGCACTCGGACATACCGTAAGCTTCCATTATTGGCATATCGAGGCTCATGAAGTATCGCTTGATGTCGTTGCCGAGTGGCGCGGCTGCTGTTACGAAAATTTTACATCTCTCGAGGCCCAGTGTCGCTTTGACTTTGTCAAATACGAGCCACTTTGCAAACAGATAGCCCCAATGCTTGTAATCAATTCCATTCATTTTATTCACATTGTAAAACAATCCTTGTGACTTTGCCCACGTTGCTATCCATGTTTTTATCGGTCCGTTGCTCTGCGCGAAAATCATCATTTTTTCATATATCTTCTCCCATACTCTTGGCACACCCAAAAATGCCGTTGGCCTTGCGATTAGGAGCGTATCAACGAGGGAACCCTTCATTGCATTCTTGTCGGCAAAGTAAACCGTACCGGCGGCTAACATCGATGTGAAAATATCCACGACCTGGGAAAAACAAATTTTTTTACGCTTTTACGCGACTCGGCTTTTTTGACGATTGAGGCCGGAGGCTGAATTTTAAAGGTTTGAAAAATCGTTTTGTTTTTTTTTGTTGTTTTAATTGCTCGAATCGATAGGCTATCCAAGAATGGAGAAGATAGAAGGCCAAAAGAAGAGAAGCGTTGATTGTTATTAGATGGAGTAGAAAGTTCCGAGGGTTTTTTTTTCGCTATTTTCGACGATGAAATTTTTCGATTGTCCGATTTCGATCAAATATGCGCCGTTTTTTTTTCGATAACTTTGGTCCATTTTCAAGGCAATTTCATAATTCCGCGATTGAAGAAGTTCTCGTCCCTATTGGTAAAAAAAACACTTGACCAGCTCATTTGCACAAGCTTCTCTCGGGGCCAGTTTTGTAGGATGAAGAAAATTTTGCATATGCTCGAGGTGATATGATCGCTTGGTGGCAGGTCTGGAGTATACGGTGGCTGTTTGGGCTTGTTTGGGTGGGATTGTTTGGGTTTGTTTGGGTGCCAGAGCGTGCCTCATCTTCGACATTCATATTTACCAGAATGGAATCGTTGTGTTTTTTCTTAACATATTATTTTGTTTGGGTTTGTTTGCGTCTGTTTGTTTGGGTTTGTTTGTTTGGGTTTGTTTGCGTTTGTTTGTTTGGGTCTGTTTGGGTTTGTTTGTTTGGGTGCCAGAGCGTGCCTCATCTTCGACATTCATATTTACCAGAATGGAATCGTTGTGTTTTTTCTTAACATATTATTTTGTTTGGGTTTGTTTGCGTCTGTTTGTTTGGGTTTGTTTGTTTGGGTCTGTTTGGGTTTGTTCGTTTGGGTTTGTTTGTTTGGGTTTGTTTGTTTGGGTGCCAGAGCGTGCCTCATCTTCGACATTCATATTTACCAGAATGGAATCGTTGTGTTTTTTCTTAACATATTATTTTGTTTGGGTCTGTTTGTTTGGGTTTGTTTGCGTTTGTTTGTTTGGGTCTGTTTGGGTTTGTTTGTTTGGGTTTGTTTGTTTGGGTGCCAGAGCGTGCCTCATCTTCGACATTCATATTTACCAGAATGGAATCGTTGTGTTTTTTCTTAACATATTATTTTGTTTGGGTTTGTTTGCGTCTGTTTGTTTGGGTTTGTTTGGGTCTGTTTGGGTTTGTTTGTTTGGGTGCCAGAGCGTGCCTCATCTTCGACATTCATATTTACCAGCATGGAATCGTTGTGTTTTTTCTTAACATATTATTTTGTTTGGGTTTGTTTGCGTCTGTTTGTTTGGGTTTGTTTGTTTGGGTTTGTTTGGGTTTGTTTGTTTGGGTCTGTTTGGGTTTGTTTGTTTGGGTGCCAGAGCGTGCCTCATCTTCGACATTCATATTTACCAGAATGGAATCGTTGTGTTTTTTCTTAACATATTATTTTGTTTGGGTTTGTTTGCGTCTGTTTGTTTGGGTTTGTTTGCGTTTGTTTGTTTGGGTTTGTTCGTTTGGGTTTGTTTGTTTGGGTGCCAGAGCGTGCCTCATCTTCGACATTCATATTTACCAGAATGGAATCGTTGTGTTTTTTCTTAACATATTATTTTGTTTGGGTTTGTTTGCGTCTGTTTGTTTGGGTTTGTTTGTTTGGGTCTGTTTGGGTTTGTTCGTTTGGGTTTGTTTGTTTGGGTGCCAGAGCGTGCCTCATCTTCGACATTCATATTTACCAGCATGGAATCGTTGTGTTTTTTCTTAACACATTATTTTGTTTGGGTTTGTTTGCGTCTGTTTGTTTGGGTTTGTTTGTTTGGTCTGTTTGTTTGGGTTTGTTTGGGTTTGTTTGGGTCTGTTTGGGTTTGTTTGTTTGGGTTAACACATTATTTTGTTTGGGTTTGTTTGGGTTTGTTTGCGTCTGTTTGTTTGGGTTTGTTTGTTTGGGTTTGTTTGCGTTTGTTTGTTTGGGTCTGTTTGGGTTTGTTTGTTTGGGTGCCAGAGCGTGCCTCATCTTCGACGTTCATATTTATCAGAACGGAATCGTTGTGTTTTTTCTTAACATATTATTTTGTTTGGGTTTGTTTGTTTGGGTCTGTTTGTTTGGGTCTGTTTGTTTGGGTTTGTTTGGGTGCCAGAGCGTGCCTCATCTTCGACGTTCATATTTACCAGAACGGAATCGTTGTGTTTTTTCTTAACACATTATTTTGTTTGGGTTTGTTTGGGTTTGTGTGTTTGGATTCGTTTGTTTGGATTTGTTTGTTTGGGTCTGTTTGAGTCTGTTTGTTTGGGTTTGTTTGGGTGCCAGAGCGTGCCTCATCTTCGACGTTCATATTAACCAGAACGGAATCGTTATATTTTTTTTTTTTCTTAACACATTATTTTTCAAACCTCAGAAAAGTTATAATTTAACGATTTTTTTTTTTTTCAACATTTTCTCAATTCACCCGGAAGACCATACGACAATTGAAAATTTTATTGTTTTTTTTTTTTTTTTGTTTTCTCGTTGTTTCAGTCAAGAATTACGAGCTGCGTATTTTCCGCCGATCGGACACTGCACAGTGGCAAGACGCAAATGGAACAAGCTCACAAATCTACTCTCTATTATTATTCTTTCCAGACAAAATTCCCGAAAAAAAGAAAAAACGCTGAAAAAGATTCAGGCTCCGGGCCTTGAGGTTCGGCTGAATTAGTGAAAAAATGTTCTTACCTGCGCCGCTACGTGCGACAATGGCAAAAAGCTAATAATTATTTCT
>OZ010725.1:7403527-7429716 GCA_963932345.1 Ophion ventricosus | reverse complement strand
TTCCACCTGTGGCGCTAGTAGTTACCTTCACAATATTCCTATTGCGCGGGCGCAATAGGAATATAGTGAAATATATATATATATATATTCCTAGGAGATTAGGGGGGGCGGGGGGGCCCTAGGGGGTTTCCTTAGAAAATTCCCTAGAATTTTGGAACATATATACCCAGATAGACAGTCATGATTATCACAGCGTGCATACAATTGATGAAGCAAATTTTACAGCATATTGGCTACACGTTGTGATGCAAAGCCATGAACTCATTTAGTATCATGCATTTACAAAACATTTTGATCTTAATATGTCGTTTACAAATGCATCGTGCGTTTAGAGCACGTCGAACTCATATCGCTGTGCTCAAGTGTCCGCAATTAATATCCGCAAATTTTACGTCACATTGAAGTCATGCGTAGACACTTTGGTGTGTACTCGCTATGGTAACATCAATTGCTCTCATAAATTGTACTCTACATGAACGCAATTTCGTTTACGTTGGTGAATACATTTCATGAGGTCATTCAGTACCTTGGATTTGAGATACATCGTGACTTAAATTTGTCGTTTCGAAATGCATCATCCATTGACTACAAGATGAACTCATAAGAGGACAAATTTAAATTCTGCAATGAATATTTGCAGATAGACGTCATATGGTAGTGATCCAATGATTTTTGTTGGTGTATTCACTGGGTTAGCACTGGTAGTAGACACGACATGCAAGCAATATGACGGCGATATGAATATTTCTCAGTGATACACCCCATGGGCGCAATATTCCGGTAAAATGCATGTTTCTCAGTGATATACATTCTATGACGGCGATATGCATGTTTTCAGTGATACATTCGATCAGCACAATATGACGGCAGTATGCATATTTCTCCGTGACACATCCCATGAGCGCAATATGACGGCGTTATGCGTGTTTCTCAGTGATACATTGTACGACGGCGATATGCATGTTTCTCAGTGATACATTCGATGAGCGCAATATGACGGCGATATGCATGTTTCTCAGTGATACATTACATGAGCGCAATATGACGGCGATACGCATGTTTTTCAGTAATACTTCCTATGTGCGCTATACAACGGCGGTAGTGAGTACGATATAGTGAAATAAAATTTCAATAACAATTAATTTCTAAGAATTTCGGTGTTTTTTTTTTATTCAAATGGATGTATCGTACCTTCTTCAAAAATTGAACATTTTTTCATCATTCCTTTTAATGCATCTGGATGGCTTTCTTGCATCACTAAAATATTTAGCAAGGACAACAAGGTATTCATTTTATATGATACATGTAATAACAAATGAAGTTATTCGTTTATTTTTATCATCATCAAAAGCCTTGAAGTCGTAAAACTATAGAAAGAATACGTAAAAACGTGTGTTATTTTTACTGCCTAAATGGGCAAAAAAAATTCAGTAGTCAAAAAGAATTAATTTTCGTTGCATCGCAACAATGCAAACTTCAACGTTTTCCCACTTATTGACATTTTTTTAAATGATAAAAGTAAGGAGCAAAAAATAGGAAATTTACACAAGTGATAGGATGGTTAGGTAGGTAGCGCGCTTAGCTCTAGAATTAGAAGACGTAGGTTCGAAACCGAGGCCTAGACAAAAACTTTAGTGAGGCAGAGAGAACACGTTTTAATCCAATTATATCCTATATGCAGCCAATGTAAGTAAAGCATATATATGGAAACGAAAAATACTACCAGAATTTTTTTTTATTCATAATTTGTAGACTTATTAATTTTTTTCATTTCGGGCACAGATCCGACCGCCTGTACAGTGTCGTAGTACGGGTTACGCCCTCTAGCGTCCATATAAGCACAACAATTGTATCATGTCATGACGCCAATATGAGCTTCATATGAGCACTACAATTTTGTCACGCCGTGACACCCGTATGAGCTCCAAATGAGCACAACGTAGTTGCGTCACGCCGTGACGCCCATATGAGCTCCATATGAGCACTAAAATTTCTTCACGTCGTGACGCTCATATGAGCTCCATATGAATACAACATTTACGTCATCCTGTGACACCAATATGAACCCCATATCCACTCCCTTATTGTTGAATATTCGTGATCCGATTTTGATAGTGCTGATGAATTCATTGTATGCATACTCGCGTGAGAGCAACTTTGCTTTAATTGGATGTATTATCATGAATCGTCACGTGATGCAAATATGACCTGAAGGTGAGCACTCATAAGCGACACATAGCTGTGTTAATTTCTATGCATCATAGATAATGCCCATATGATGCCAATATGAGCTAAATGTGTCTATCTGGGTATATATATATATATATATATATATATATATATATATACAGGGTGAGGCACTAACTGTTGCCACCTTGAATATCTCTGTAATTATCGACGTCACAAAAAAAATGTTTGAAACAAAAGTTGTACCGTACGAAAGGGGTCGTCAGATGCGACCATTTTTTTTTTTTTTTTTTATCTCAGTGGAGGCGCTGTCGCGCAGCAAAGGTCACCTCTACTTTTTCAAATGGGACGGTACATTTTTTTCTTCTTCTTCAACTATCTTGTAGAGCATCGAAAAATGCAATAAAAAAACATTTAGGGTTCAAAGTCGTTCGAGGTGATTTAAGATGAAAAAGTGACGTGAACTTTATTTTTTTTTTTATGTGAAATTACCTTTATTCACAGTAGACGTTCATAGTGTTTGCCATTGGAATCAATGCAGTATTGCAATTGCTCCTCATCGCGAATTTCTGCGACTGCTCCGTGGTAGCAGACGCTATTAGTTGCGCGCATGCGTAGAACGAACACACCGCTATCTTGATGTAAACGGCCGTTCCGCGACAGCGCAAAACCTCTCTTAGGGCCATATTCACAGTCGAGTCTTGAATGTAAAAGTCCGCCTTAAGGCGATCTCAAGGGGGACAACACCACTGTGACACCTCCGTTAAGTTAGCCCCCCCCCCCCCCCCCCCGATATGATCATAAATAATTTTAATTAATGTTAATCGTTTGAGAATCGTTTGAGAGAGTTTGAGAGAAAAGAAAAATCGTTTGAGAGTTAATAGTTTTTCCAACAAAAAAAAACAATTTAAATTTTCGCGTGAAGTTAGCCCCCAGATTTTTTAAATCCGTAAAAAACGACCTTACGCAATTTTTTTTTTTTTTTAATCGTTTGAGAATCGTTCGAGAGGGTTTGAGAGTTCAAAAAAATCGTTTGAGAGTTCATATTTTATTAAATATAAGAATTTTTCCAAAAACGCAACCAACCGCAGGGTCGTGTCACGCATGGGGTGCACCCTATATTTAATAAAATATGAACTCTCAAACGATTTTATCGAATTCTCAAACCCTCTCTAACGATTCACTATCATTTGTGCTATATTTTAGGCACTTTAGGCAAGTTTTCATATTCTCTGCGCTTGCGAATGATGAGCAGGGTGCGCCCCATGCGTGACACGGCCCTGCGGTTGGTCGCGTTTTTTGGAAAAATTCTTATATTTCATAAAATATGAACTCTCAAACACTCTCTAACGATTCTCTATTATTTATGCTACATTTTAGGTACTTTAGGCAAGTTTTCATATTCTCGGTTTGCGAATGATGAGTAGGGTGCACCCCATGCGCGACACGGCCCTGCGGTTGGTTGCATTTTTTGGAAAAATTCGTATATTTAATAAAATATGAACTCTCAAACGATTTTTTTGAACTCTCAAACCCTCTCAAACGATTCTCAAACGATTAAAAAAAAAAAAACAAAATTCGAAAGGTCGTTTTTTACGGATTTAAAAAATCTGGGGGCTAACTTCACGCGAAAATTTAAATTGTTTTTTTTTTTGGAAAAACTATTAACTCTCAAACGATTTTTCTTTTCTCTCAAAGTCTCTCAAACGATTCTCAAACGATTAACATTAATTAAAATTATTTATGATCATATCGGGGGGCCAACTTAACGGAGGTTCTCGTGCTTCGCCATTTAACCTCCGTTAACTTAACCTCGCTAACTTAACCTCCGTTAAGTTAGCCCCCCGATATGATCATAAATAATTTTAATTAATGTTAATCGTTTGAGAATCGTTTGAGAGAGTTTGAGAGAAAAGAAAAATCGTTTGAGAGTTAATAGTTTTTCCAACAAAAAAAAACAATTTAAATTTTCGCGTGAAGTTAGCCCCCAGATTTTTTAAATCCGTAAAAAACGACCTTACGCAATTTTTTTTTTTTTTTAATCGTTTGAGAATCGTTCGAGAGGGTTTGAGAGTTCAAAAAAATCGTTTGAGAGTTCATATTTTATTAAATATAAGAATTTTTCCAAAAACGCAACCAACCGCAGGGTCGCGTCACGCATGGGGTGCACCCTACTCATCATTCGCAAACCGAGAATATGAAAACTTGCCTAAAGTACCTAAAATGTAGCATAGATTGCTTTTTCCCTCGAAGCCACGGTCTTACATACAGGTCTGGAAACTCCGGCGTTTTTGCATGGTAGAAAGTGTCATCGTTAGTGAGGCAAAAGCGTACTTCCTGATTTAGCCACTGGAGGTGCTGGCAAGCACGAATAGCCTTGCAGATATAGATATACAGCTATGGATACATAACCTCCTGACAGCCGCTACTAAATTAAAAAAATGCCTAATACGTGCGTCGTACCCAACTGTGAAAAAAGTATTAAAAATCATAGTGAACAGCGATCAGTGTTCAAAGTTCCACAGGACGAAGAATTGCGTCGAAAATGGGAAGTCGCAATTCCTGGGAATCAAGTGCTAAAGACGTCGCAACACGTTTGCGAACGTCATTTTGAGCCACAAAATATCGTGCGAAAGTTTGTGAAACGCGGTCCAGATGGACAGTTTCTCATTGATGTAAGTGTGAATTATTTACATCTACGAGTTTACGGACTTTATTTTTCTTTTTTTATACAAAAAGCCAAAAAGTTGTACAAAATCGTTGTAACGTTAATTCATAACAAAGTCGAATACTCTAGAAAAAAGGGTTAGCCCCAGAATATGTGTTCACAACGTTTCTAGAAATCTAAGCTATTTGAAGAAAAAAAATTCATAAACTATCATCTTCAAAAGGGGCTTCCTGCTTGGGGCATGTCTGTGTTATTTGCATGGCATTCCGTAACAGATTTTAACAACAATTACAGGTTACTTGTGTAAGCAAGTCCTGCGACGTTATGATCGGTGTGAGGAGTGTCGAAACGCTTTTCAGAGAAGCAGCGGGTACTCCTGTTTAGCATCAAAGCTGGTTGAAGAGAAGTCTCGTGCGGGCGGTTGATTCATGCAAATACGCATTTTTTCAAATTTATAACGCATGTTGAGTTATGTTTTGCCAAGCACGCTCACGAGAAAAATGTGTTCGATCGAACGGTGGATGAAGTATTGTCCACTTTTAATTTCACGTTTCCATGTGTGCAGCCTGCCTCCAAAATCCTGTCCTTCGCGATTTTTTATTATATTAGATTGAGGATGCGCCAGTTCGCATATCAACAAAATCAAAAACGGCAAAAACAATTTGTTGTAAAAAACAAACTCGCCAAACTGACGAAACAATAAAAACGCTGCCATTTAAACATACACAATGCGTTCATTTCTTTCTTTTAATTCCTCTTCCACTACATTTATTTTCAGGTTCTTATGAACATTGTAAAAAAAGTAAACATAAAAATTAAAGTTGTAGAAACAAACGAGGAATGCAATCTACTAAGAATACACATTTATTGTAAGGCAAAAAAATGTTGACCGCACAAATTTGTTCATGCTCCATCTACTCCAATGGCGAAAGACCAAATAAAAATATTACAGAAGTCGAGCATACGAGAAATACAGTCTACGGAAATAATAATTCTCATTCTTCCCGGGGGATCAGGAGTGGAAAAAACTCGATTATTTTCCATTTATATAGCTATTACAAATATTGGGTCTGCTCGTTTTGGCTACACTTTTCACGCCTTCTGAGGACTTTCTATTACTGTATCTATTGAAAGTGTAAAATCAACAGACTGTATGTTCATTTCGAAAAATCTGCGCCTTCGCACAGCTGCTCGGCACCTGCATTTGATTGGTTAACTTCTACGTAGCAGCGCTTCGGGTAGCAGAAACGAGAACTGCCATTTTGCCTCATTATTTGAGTCACTTCCCACCCTAGAAGTTGCCAGACCTGTATGTAAGACCGTGCTCGAAGCCTTCGTTTCGGCTTGGCCGCACATGAACGTGCTCAGCGTCCGTGTATTAGTGTAGCTGCCGAATACGCGGTCGGGAAACTTCGACCGCGGTCGGCTCTTTCCGAAGACCTCCGAGCGTCGCTCGCTCACGGACACGCGCTACTATGATTGTGTGATGGGCGCGTAAGAGACTAGAGAGGGGGTAACTTTTACGCGCGATCTGGCAGCACAGCATCAGGACTATCCATTCTGGCTACTAATCCGTACATACTTTGCGTATACGGTTATGCACGAAATACTGTAATCTAGTTCTGCTGCTGCAGTCGCCTCGTGGCGCTAGCGTCACTAGACATTGCTCAATTTAAATCCCTAATATCTCTTGAATCGAGACGATCAAAATTCATGATTTTTCTTCCCACTTCGTCATATGTTCCTCCGTAATTAAGATTTTAAAAAAAAAATCTTTACAACAGTTTCGAAGTTACTCCGTGAATGTACAATTTTCCACTAATACAATTTTGCCCGATTCAACATCAAACTTCAATCGTACGTTGCTTTCACGGTGGCGCTGCGGTCGTCTCGAAACTTAAATATTACGTATAATTTTTCGTGCCAGAGATTTTTGTGCGTTCGTCAGAAACATTTGAATAAACAAAAGCAAGGGTAAAAATCGACAAAGCCGCTTTTAATTCAAAAGCCTCATTCCCGTGCTACATACGCTTTATTTCTTTTCTTTTCTTCCAAAAATCACTTACGATCGCGACGAAAGATCGAAATATCGAATTACCGGGCATAACCAACAAATTGAAAGTCGTATTGAAAAAGAATAACCTAGAAAATTGAAGCTTCACCGTCATAATGTAATATTAATAATTCGTTATTTTCCAGATGAGTCGTAAAGAAGCGTTGTCGCAATTTATCGCGCAAATACACGGCAGACCGGTCGTCGTGAAACTCAACAGCGGCGTCGATTATCGTGGTAACACTAACCTCAAAATTTTCTCACTCAACACTTTCTAACCTCGAAAGTTTCCACAGACATTTGTCAATAACCGGTGTACAAGTATGAATTGTGGATTTTTTTTTGTTTTGTTTTTCAAACATTTTAAATTCGAAAGAATGATAGGTGCTTTGTTCAAAGTGTGCTCCCGCGCTCGATACATTTTTTCCCATCTTTCGGGCAATTTGTCAATACCGCGCGCGCCAGTAAAAATCTTCCCCCTTTCGCTGCGAATCATTCGTCGAGCCATTTTTTTCACATCTCCGTACGAAACGAAACGCAGCTCGGCAAGCGCGCGACCCGTCGATGCGAACAAGCGGCAATCGGAAGAAGGCGAGAGAGCGGCGAGTAAGCGGCGCGGGGTAAAATTTTTCAGCGTCCGACGATGCTTGCCATTCCACATCTTCGTGATTGTTTTTTTTATTGGCGGTTTTCCATGTTCCTCGTCCGCAACATCGAAGGTCGCCACTTTTTGAAACGACGAAAGCAACGTTCGCGCGTATCTTGCGACGGAGCGCGTTCGCGCGTAAGCTTGTCCAAGTATACGGTAGGATTCGGCAGCGGTTATCTTCGAATGAAAACAAAAACAATGCTGTACGCGAATGCTCTTTTGTTCGGTATAAATTTCGACATATCGAACACAACGGCGCAACACAAGCGCGCATACTTTTACAATTTATCAGCTCGTACGCGCGTCCGACACTTGGCGATGACACGACAAAAAATGGTGCAGCGTCGAATCTTTTTAGCACAAACTGCGGCGATGCACCAGCTGTTGTCTGAAAACCGCATTTCGTACTTGTACACCTGATAAATTGCTCTCTTTTTCTTAATTAAATTTCTCTATTTTTCTTAATTTATTCCTCCGTTTTTTCTTAATTAAATTTCTCTACTTTTCTTAATTTATTCCTCTGTTTTTCTTAATTAAATTTCTCTACTTTTCTTAATTTATTACTCTGTTTTTCTTAATTAAATTTCTCTCTTTTTCTCAATTTATTCCTCTGTTGTTCTTAATTAAATTCCTCTTTTTCTTAATTAAGTTTCTCTCTTTTTCTCAATAAAAATTCTCTCTTTTTCTTAACTAAATTTCTCTTTTTCTCAATTATATTTCTCTCTTTTTCTTAATTTATTCCTCTGTTTTTTTCTCAATTAAATTTCTCTCTTTTTCTCAAATAAATTTCTCTCTTTTTCTTAATTAAATTTATCTCTTTTTCTTAATTAAATTTCTCCCTTTTTCTTTGTTAAATTTCTCTCTTTTTCTCAATAAAAATTCTCTCTTTTTCTTAATTAAATTTATCTGTTTTTCTTAATTACATTTCTCCCTTTTTCTTTATTAAATTTCTCTTTTTCTTAATTAAATTTCTCTTTTTCTTAATTTATTCCTCCGTTTTTTCTTAATTAAATTTCTCTATTTTTCTTAATTTATTCCTCTGTTTTTCTTAATTAAATTTCTCTACTTTTCTTAATTTATTACTCTGTTTTTCTTAATTAAATTTCTCTCTTTTTCTTAATTTATTCCTCTGTTGTTCTTAATTAAATTCCTCTTTTTCTTAATTAAATTTTTCTATTTTTCTTAATTAAATTTCTCTCTTCTTTTTTCTAAATTAAATTTCTCTATTTTTCTCAATGAAATTTCTCTCTTTTTCTCAACAAAAATTCTCCCTTTTTCTTATTTGAATTTATCTGTTTTCTTAATTAATTTTCTCTCTTTTTCTCAATAAAAATTCTCTCTTTTTCTTAATTAAATTTCTCTTTTTCTCAATTATATTTCTCTCTTTTTCTTTATTAAATTTCTCTCTTTTTCTTAATTAAATTTCTCTCTTTTTTCTTAATTAAATTTCTCTCTTTTTCTCAATTAAATTTATCTCTTTTTCTTAATTAAGTTTCTCTCTTTTTCTTTATTAAATTTCACTCTTTTTCTTAATTAAATTTCTCTCTTTTTATTTATTAAATTTCTCTCTTTTTCTTAATTAAATTTCTCTCTTTTTTCTTAATTAAGTTTCTCTCTTTTTCTTCATTAAATTTCTCTCTTTTTCTTTATTAAATTTCTCTCTTTTTCTTAATTTATTCCTCTGTTGTTCTTAATTAAATTCCTCTTTTTCTTAATTAAATTTTTCTATTTTTCTTAATTAAATTTCTCTCTTCTTTTTTCTAAATTAAATTTCTCTATTTTTCTCAATGAAATTTCTCTCTTTTTCTCAACAAAAATTCTCCCTTTTTCTTATTTGAATTTATCTGTTTTCTTAATTAATTTTCTCTCTTTTTCTCAATAAAAATTCTCTCTTTTTCTTAATTAAATTTCTCTTTTTCTCAATTATATTTCTCTCTTTTTCTTAATTTATTCCTCTGTTTTTTTTCTCAATTAAATTTCTCTCTTTTTCTCAAATAAATTTCTCTCTTTTTCTTAATTAAATTTCTCTCTTTTTTCTTAATTAAGTTTCTCTATTTTTCTTAATTAAATTTCTCTCTTTTTTCTTAATTAAGTTTCTCTCTTTTTCTTCATTAAATTTCTCTCTTTTTCTTAATTAAATTTATCTGTTTTTCTTAATTAAATTTCTCCCTTTTTCTTTGTTAAATTTCTCTCTTTTTTCTTCATTAAGTTTCTCTCTTTTTCTTAATTAAATGTATCTCTTCTTCTTAATTAAATTTCTCTCTTTTTCTCAATTAAATTGCTCTCCTTTTCTTTATTAAATTTCTCGCTTTTTCTTCATTAAATTTCTCGCCTTAATTAAATTTCTTTCTTAATTGATTCCTCTGTTTCTCTCAATTAAGTTTCTCTATTTTTTCCTAATTAAATTTCTTTCTTTTTCTCACTTTATACCCGTTCCTTTGCTCCCCTTCCTCCTAACTCATTTTTCGCACCCTCACTCCCCATTAAAGTTTTACAAATGTAAAAAATTCACAATTCTTTCTTCGCTGTTCCATTTTGCAAACACAAAGAAAAAAAGGTTTTTTTTTCCAGGTGTGCTTGCCTGCCTCGACGGCTACATGAACATCGCGCTCGAGCAAACGGAGGAATACGTCAATGGTCAGCTTAAGGACAAGTACGGCGATGCCTTTATCCGCGGAAACAACGTACTGTACATCAGCACACAAAAGCGCAAAACATAAATGCAACTATACGATTTATCATCATTTATTTTTCACGCGAGACATTTTTTTATAAAAAAATTTGGCCCATTTTACGAACGGCGAATATTGCAGAAATCTGCTTTCTACCAAAAACAAAGAAAAGGGTGGGCCGAGGTTGATTAAAATTTTAGTTTTCATTCTTCGGATCGCAATCTTTAGTTTCCCTCTCCGATTATCTCCTCCATGGCTCCGTCTATGGCTTTGAGTAATTCGTCGCGACTGAGCAATCTCACCGAATCCTTCGAAGCTTTTTCCAAACTCCGACGAGCATCCTTCGGAGTATCAACGTTGCGTTGCGTCCTGCGCAGAGTTTCTTCGGTTCGCAGCGCAGAAGTTTCCTCAATTTCCATCGAGTTGGAAGGATTCGTCACGGAGCGTTCTCTTTCAATTTTTTTTTGATTTACCGATGAAGAATCCTCTTCCGGTCCGGCTCCGTCGTCCAATCTTCGCCGCTTTCTCTTTTCACTTTCCGTGTCATCGCTCTCGTTCGTAATCTTGGAAATTATCGTTAGATGATTTTTAGATGATTCTAGATAATTTTCAGATAATTCCAGATGATTTTCAGATGACGCAAGATGATCTTCGGATGGCGTCGCAGCGTCTTGTAAATTCTTCGCGGCGTCGGAGATCCTTTGGAGCGCTGCGCTTCGATTGGCTTTCAGATGATTTTCAGATAATTCCAGATGTTTTTCAGATAGTTCCAGATGATTTTCCGATAACTCGAGATAATATTCAGATGACGTCGCAGCGACTTGTAAATTTCTCTGCAGCGAGTTCTTCCGGTTGGCTTCGAGATGATTTTCAGATGACTCGAGATGATTTTCAGATGACTCGAGATGATTTTCAGATGACGTCGCAGCGACTCGTGAATTCTCCGATTCTTCTCTCTCTTGGGCGAGTTTCCTTTTGAGCGTATTCTTCCGGTTGGCTTCGAGATGATTTTCAGATAACACCAGATGATTTTTTGAAGCCTGTAAAGCAGACTACTGCCTTAATAATAGGAAATGTTAGGAAATATTGAATCTATGAGCACGGAGCAAAAGCGGTATTTTATTTTCCATTTACCATATTATAGTCGTGTGATTCGAGTGATCGATTATTTTAATAACTATATGTTGTTTATAATCCGCGCACAGGCATCGGGGTGGACCAGAGGCTTCAATTTGTTCGCGACAAGCAGTGTCATCATCTGATGTACGAGTTCTTGGAGTTGGGCCGGAGTCACCTTTTTCCCCAAGAACCCCAGTGTCGAAGAACTACGAGTACAATTGAATGAAAAATTAGAAAATAAACGATTTGGTTCTTTATTTTTATTATTGTATCTTGAGGCTAGTAAATTGATAAATTCAACTTATCCCAGGTGTGACCATGAACGTTGCTCGAAAACCCTTTATAACTTCGTTGTTCTCCGGGGATGGAGACAACGGTTAAGTTTGCAAAAGTTTCAGCTGCATTGTAACCAAGTTGGACCGCTTCGCTCCAGCGCTGGACCATATGCTATAAAAAAAAAAAAAACGAAAATTTACTAGTTAATGAAAACTTAATGAACAAAGATAGAGGATTTTTTAAATTTCTATCTGGGAATTTACCTTTGGAACTTTGAAGACCGAAGCCTGCCTTCTACCCAACCGCTTGCGTTGCGATCGGTCCGCTTCGCGCCAACTCCGACATGCGGGGTAAGCGCAATATTTACCCATGGCGAAACTGAAAACAAGAAAATTGTACCTTTATTGGATGGTCTTTTTCTGTTTTGATTTTATAAATGCTTTTAATACAGAAATGTCACACAACGGTGCGTAACTTGCGTAAACTGTATGTAACTGAAATATATGTGATACTCACATATATAATAACTGACAGTGATACGTCACTGTATGTATGTCACAAACACTGCTAAGCCGGTCCTCACCCACGTATCCTATGCGCCTATCCTATCCACCAGGCGCTATCCTATTCCGTACACCAGGCGCTGGTATCGCTTGCGGATATTTTTCCAACTACAAGATCTTTCATCACTTTCACGTTCCACTTTTCGACGATTCCGCCATAAGCGTTCGGGCTCCTTTACTCTAGTCTCCGTGCAGTTTGAGATGGATTGAGAGGAATGCAGCGCCACCACGAGAGCAACGCACGATCGAAGAAGATGAAACTCCGTGAGAAATGTGCAACACGAGTGTCGCGCCTCTAGTGGCAAATAATAACAATCGTTGCACGCGACACACACACACACAGCAACGTGTCGTCGTCGTCATTACTTCGTATCTTCGAGATCTCTTCGTTCGTGTCCGCGAATGTTTCGTTTTTACGTGTCCCTCTCGAAGCATCACGGCGTATTGCGACCGCGTTGTAAATCTTTCACAATAATCGTACGAAATAAACGAAATGATTGAATCGTGTACGAAAAAACGAATGTTGCTCGCTGTCACGTTGCTGGGTGGGTGAGTAATCGTCGATCTCTTTTATTTTTGAGCTTACGTTCGCGCAAAAGATTAACATAACCTTCAAAAGTTTTACAAAAACAATTTTCACGCGAATCAAGGGTTTTTTTTTTTTTTCTTCTTTTTTCACAATAATCCGAGCTTCGGATCCTCATAACGACGAAAAAAAAAAATAATTGAATTAATATTCCAAAAACGACAAACTTTCTTTTTTTTTTTTTTTTTTTCACGCCGCGTACTTCATTTTTCAGATTGACCGTACTCGTTCTAATAATCGAGAGTCATTGGACCGACAGTTCCAACGGCAAGCCTTTCGTCGTTACTTTCGAGAACAACGCGACTTGTCCCGCTCGCGAAGGATACGACGTCGTGTCGGAGTGCCATCCTTGCACGTCATTCGAAACGGCTAGCGGCAGCGTCGGCATTTGCGTTCGAGCGAGATACAAGGAAGTATTGAGATGCAAGAACGGTGAAAAGATCACCAGAAGGTACAAAAATACGTTCTTTACTTTTTAAATTTTTTCATAATAATTTATCGTCAGGACGCAACATTGGCCTTTTCACTAATCCTCTTCTTCGAGCTTTTTCTAGCTACAACCAGTATTGGGCGTTAATCAATGAAATTTTCAAACGGTTCATTAATTGTTTGAAACAGTAATTGCAATTAACTATTCGTTTAATTGCAATTAACTATTAGTTTTGTTGCAATTAACAATTCGTTTAATTGCAATTAAGGCAGTAGTCTGCTTTAGGAGCCGAAAAAAAAGCGTTTTTTCAACAATTTTTTTGAAAGGGAAGGAAACGATTGCGGTAAACGAAATTTTGAGACGATAGTATATTATATTCAAGCTTTAAAAAACAATTTTTATTATTACAAATTATTGAAATTTGCCAAAGTTGTAACGATTTTTCTGGGGCGCCTGGAGTGTGCACTCGTAAATCGGTGCCGGTGATGGAGGTCGTGCGATGCATCTGAAACAGTGGAACCAAATCGTTTTTTTTAGTTTTTATAAGTTCCTTTTCTATATGAACTAAAAAAATACCGAAGAAATGACGAAATTCCAAATTTTTTCGAAGTTTGAACAAAAAAATTCACTTTTTTGAAGAAAAAAAATTCACTTTAAGTTGCAAAACAAGTAATTTAAATAGTACTTTTGTCCAACTTTTTTAGTTCAAATAGAAGATAATTCAATACTGAAGCTAGATCACTTTGGTTTTTTTTCGATCGGACATATATTGTTTTTACTATCGCCGGCACCGTTTTCCAAAACTTGTGAAAATGAAAACTCGAGAAAACGGGCTGTAAAGTTCTGCCCGAGCATTCGCACCTGCTCGACGCTCGGCCGCTAAAACTGATCTAGCTTCGAAAATATGTCGAATTGGCCTCTAAAATTTTGAACACATATTCTTGGATAGTTTTGGAATAGATTTAAGACAAAAACGAAAAATCGATTTTTTGAAGCCTGTAAAGCAGACTACTGCCTTAACTATTAGTGTAATTGCATTCAACTATTAATTTAATTGCAATCAACTATTAATTTTATTGCAATTAACTATGCATTTAATTGCAATTAATTATGAATTTAATTGCAATTGACTATTCATTTAATGGCAATTAACTATTCATTTAATTGTACTTAACTTAATTTTATTGCAATTAACTGTTGATTTTATTGCAATTAGCTATTAATTTTTTTTTGCATTTAACTATTAATTTTATTACAATCAACTATTAATTTTATTGCAATTAACTATTAATTTTTTTTGCAATTAACTATTAATTTTGTTGCAATTAATTATTAATTTTATTGCAATAACTATTAATTTTATTGCAATAACTATTAATTTTATTGCAATTAACTATTAATTTTATTGCAATTAACTATGCATTTAATTGCAATTAACGATTAACTTTATTGCAATTAACAATTAATTTTAATGGCAATTAACTATTAATTTTATTGCAATTAATTTTTTTTTTTGCAATTACCTATTAATTTTATTGCAATTAATTATCAATTTTATTGCAATTAACTATTAATTTTATTGCAATTGACTATTAAGTTTATTGCAATTAACTATTAATTTTATTGCAATTAACTATGCATTTAATTGCAAATAAGGATTAATTGTATTGCAATTAACTATTAATTTTATTGCAATTAACAATCAATTTTATGGCAATTAACTATTGATTTAATTGCAATTAACTATTAATTTTATTGCAATTAATTATTCATTTTATTGCAATTAATTATTATTTTTATTGCAATTAACTATTAACTTTATTGCAATTAATTATCACTTTTATTGCAATTAATTATTCATTTTATTGCACTTAACTATTAATTTTATTGCAATTAATTATTAATTTTATTGCAATTAACTATTAATTTTATTGCAATTAACTATTAATTTTATTGCAATTAATTATTAATTTTATTGCAAATAACTATTAATTTTTTTGCAATTAATTATTATTTTTATTGCAATTAACTATTAATTTTATTGCAATTAATTATCACTTTTATTGCAATTAACTATTAATTTTATTGCAATTAACTATTAATTTTATTGCAACTAACGATTAATTTTATTGCAACTAACGATTAATTTTATTATAATTAACTAGTAATTTTATTACAATCAACTATTAATTTTATTGCAATTAACTATCAATTTATTTGCAATTAACTATTAAATACGTAATATTTCCAAATATCACGTATCTCTTATTACAGATCCCATTAATATTACAGATATTAATGTTAATGCTATTAATGAATTAATATCTATTAATATTAAGAGTTTACGTGGGTTTCGAAGCCAAAAAAAAAAGCATATATTCTCTTTTTTCGTTTTGTCAAACATAACATATAAATTACTTCATTCAAAATGTCAAGCACACAAAAGAGCAACATTTCAACAATTCAACATTTAATCAGCTAATTAATTGATCATTGGTAGATATTAATTAATATTAATATTGCACATCCCAATTCCAAAATTCTAAACACAACGATAACGATACGCATATATTTCCCATAAATACGTCTAAAAAAAAAAAAAAAAAAACAACAAATCTGTATTTCAGTTGCGACAAAGTGGCCTGGCTGGAGGAGCGTTCTTTCTGGAAATTCGAAGGCCTCACGTGCGCACTCTCCGTTATATCGTGCATGAGTGTCTTTTGGCGCGAGAGCGTGCTACGTAATCGTGTCATCAGACGAGTGGCGAAGCAATTGCGCAACAGCGTCTGAAAAAAAAAGAGAAAAAAAAAGAAGAAAAAAAAAAAAAAAGGCCGAGCAATCAGAGACAAGATCGAAGGAAAAGAGGAAAAAGTGAGAAGAGAAGTTAAAAATGAAGAAAAAGGAAGAGATATATATGCAAATCAACAGTCTCGTGAAGAACGACGTATGTTTGGCTCCAATCGAAACGATCGTCGCTCTATTCGTCATGAGATATTGCGAGTCGAGCGTGACGATAAAATTCGTTCCTAATATCGAAGCAACCGGTCACAAATTAAATCTCAAGAATTTCACGTACGAGACATTGAGTCATGACGTTTCGTCTTACAGCGCTAATATCTGCGATCTACCGAGTCTAATTCTCGCCGACGAGACAATAGTCGCCGGTATGTGCGCCTGCTTGCGACGAATCGTAAAGATCACGATATCCCAAAAGTCCGATCATCGTTGTCGCGAATTGTTGGGTTTTAAGGATTCTTGTCTTTTGGCGCCATCGGAAACGAGCGTATGGACGAAATATTGCGAGATCGATCTTCCCGGGACATTGAAAAATCGACAATTATCGATTGACAAAGAATTGCCATTGTCCGTGGCAAGATTCGAGGTTCACATGGGCGAGCCTGTGCGTTTGCACAATGTTTACAAGTACACGATGTCACGGAGACACGCAGCACCGCCGCGCGGCACGTTGGCCCAGACAAAAGCAACATTGCCCGTGCATCTTTACGCCGAAGGCTTCTCCCTCACTCTCGCCGATTTGATAATATTCGTTTGTTTTCGTGTAATCTTCGATACGTTGAATAGCACGAAAATACGCGAATCTTTGCCGCTCACGTTCAAATGGTACGAGAGAATATTGGAAAATTCAACGATCTCCAATTGCCTCGATTGCGTCGTAGCCGTGACGCGACCCGAGACAACGAATAATTACGAATTTCCACAAGTTTCGCGGCAAAGTTTGCACAAGAGTACGACGAAGCGTTACAAGCCGCGCGATCGTGTTTTCACGAGGCAAGAGGACGTGGATAGTTCGCTCAGTCGCGTGAAAGAATTGAATATAAACGCGTCGTTGAAGGACGCGCCGTACGGTGATGATGTTACGATCGATTGGAGCTTGATTCCTCACGAGGCTACGCCAAAAGGTGGCGAACTTCCCCTCGAGCGTTTGACGAGAAAAAAAGAACAATTGGAAAATCTTTGCAGGCCCGTTGTAAAATTGGCACGTCCGGGCGACGTGATCGTTGACTTTTGCTCGGGTAGCGGACATCTTGGTATTCTCGTTGCGCACTTGTTGCCACGTTGCCGCGTCGTACTACTCGAGAACAAAGAAGAATCCGTGAGAAGATCGAAGCTTAGGGTCGAACGTATGAGGCTCAAGAATGTCAAGTTTTTACAATGTAATTTGGATTATTACAAGGGTCACTTTGACATTGGTATGTCGTTGCACGCTTGTGGCGTCGCCACGGATCTTGTTATACAGCGTTGCATTGGAAAAAATGCTGTTTTCGTGTGTTGCCCGTGTTGTTACGGCTCCGTGCACGATTGTCATAGCGTCACTTATCCCCGTAGTCAAATCTTTCGGAGTAACATCGACGTTAGGAATTATTTCATAATTGGACATTCGGCCGATCAGACCCACGACGTTGAAAATGCGAAAACTGCTCAGGGCAACGAGTGCATGGCCATTATCGATTACGATCGTAAATTTCAAGCCGAAGAATTTGGATATCACGTTTATTTGGCTAAATTACAGCCGGAAACTTGTACACCGAAGAATCATTTGCTCGTTGGAATACCAAAAGAACGAATTTAAAGATTATTTATTGTTGGCTTTTTTTTTTTTAATTACCACCAGTTTTCAGCATTTTTAAAAAATCGTTTTTTTTTTTTGCATTTTCTCAAAGACCTTGAAGGTTCGGCAATGTTCCAGAATGTTGTGGAATCTTTTGGAACGTTTGAGAATGCTCTAGCGTACTCTAGAACGTTTCAGAGAATCTTTCGGAATGTTTGAAAATGCTCTGAAACGTTCTAGAATGTTCCAGAATGTTTGGAAGGTTCCGAGAATGTTCTAGAAAGTTCAAGAATGTTCTAGAATCTACCAGAAGGCTCCAGAATGTTATAGAATCTTTTAGAATGTTTGAGAATGCTTTAGAATATTTCAGGATTTTATAGAATGTTCCAGGAATCTTTCGGAATGTTTGAAAATACTCTAAAACGTTTTAGAATGTTCCACAATGTTCTAGAAAGTCCCAGAGTGTGTTCTAGAATATTCCAGAATGTTCTAGAAAGTTCCATAATGTTCTAGAATATTCCCGAATGTTCGCATATGATTCTAGAATGTACCAGATTGTTACAGAATCCTCCAGAAGGTTCGAGAATGTTATATAATCTTTTGGAACGCTTGAGAATGCTCAAGAATCTTTTACAATGTTTGAGAATGCTTTAGAATATTCCAGGATGTTATAGAATGTCGCAGAATCTTTCGGAATATTTGATAATGCTTTAAAACGTTCTAGAATGTTTCAAAATGTTTGAGAATATTCTGGAAGGTTCCGAGAATGTTCTAAAAAGTTCCAGAATGTTCTAGAATCTACCAGAAGGCTCCAGAATGTTATAGAATCTTTTAGAATGTTTGAGAATACTTTAGAATATTCCAGGATGTTATAGAATGTTCCAGGAATCTTTCGGAATGTTTGAAAATACTCTAAAACGTTCTTGAATGTTCCAGAATATTCTAGAAAGTCCCAGAATGTTCGAGAATATTTCAGAATATTCTAGAAAGTTCTAGAATATTCCCGAATGCTCGCATAACATTCTAGAATGTACCAGATTGTTACAGAATCCTCCAGAAGGTTCGAGAATGTTATAGAATCTTTTGGAACGCTTGAGAGTGCTCAATATGGTTCAATATGGTAGAATGTTCCAGAATCTTTTAGAATGTTTGAAAATACTCTAAAACGTTCCAGAATGTTCTAGAATATTCCCGAATGTTCGCATAATATTCTAGAATATTATGCGAACATTCGGGAGAATGTTTTAGAATCCTCCAGAAGATTCGAGAATGTTATAGAATCTTTTGGAACGCTTGAGAGTGCTCAATAATGTTCTAGAATGTTCCAGAATGTTATAGAATCTTTTAGAACGTTTGCGAATGTTCCCGGGTGAGCAACGACTAAACGGCTGGGGGCGGCAGGTAGACGCGGCCTTTGTCATCTGTTTGACTATGAGTTTGACTACGAATGAGGTTGACGCCTCATCATCATTATATCATGGTTGTTCAATAAAATTCAGTTTTATACCCAAAAAAAAAGACTTCTTGAACATAAACTTACTTTTAGCCGTCTCAGATGGTACGCAAGCCCTTGAAACGAACAAAAAAAAAATCCTGAGAAGAAAAATGACATTTTGGATCAAGGGATCTTTATTGATATGTACAAAAGACGAAAAAAAAAAAACGAATAGGAGCTTTAGCGCTGCTACGAAAAATGTTCAAACGAGACACGTCGCTTTGCGCTTCACTTTTTTCTTTCTTTATCTTTTTTTTTTATTCTCGAAATTTACAATCAATTTTCATTCTTCGACTATTCACAACTCGGTACTTGCAAAATTCCAAGATGTGTTGGTTTTTTTTTTTTTATCTTCGCCATTAGATAAAGACACCGTTGGAACAGTTGGTGGAAAAAAAAAAAAAAAAAAAAACTTATCGTTAAAACGTCAAAGAATATTATTTTTTCGTGACACTTTTGAGGCTGTTTGGGTTTGTTTGGGTTTGGCGGACACAAGCGAGCCATACCATTGAAAGGTGCCGAGAACAAAAAAAAAAAAAAAAAAAAAAACTACCATTTCCAGGGCTAATTTCCGCATTGACGTTTATTGAGAGGAGAAAAATCCTTTGGAAATCCAACGAGGCAAGGAGAACCGAATGAGCCTCCTTTCCTCGACAAAAGCAACTCTCACAGGCCCGAATTTATCGTATTGAAAGTTTGGAGGCGATTGTTGCTCAGCTATCGCGTAAAAGTGAGACCGGTGTAAATTTATTGAAGACATTTGCGATGAGTTGTTACGAATTCGTGGAAAAAATTTCAATTAATTCGTCCGAATGATCGTTGAGCAATGAATTATTGAAGTTGGGCCTCTTAACACATGGGCCATTAAGTCCTGGGGACTTTAAGCGGATTTTAAACGCGCTCGAACAAGCACCGAAGACCCGGAGCGCGCTCGGGTCGTCCAATTGAGGTGGGCTACGCTCGCGAAAACATCGAAAAAGTTCGGAAAATTGTTACGTCCGATCGTAAAGTGAAGTTGCAAGAGATAGCTGACATCCCTGAAGACATCCAAAAGGCAACGTGTACAAAATTGTGCATGAAAATTTGGGTATGAAGAAAAAACTCTTGTCCAAGCGGGTGTGGCACGCCGTTTGCTCACAGTGGAACGAAAAATAACGAATTGACGATTCGGAGCGCTGCTCGAAGCCCGTTTACGCGTGATAAAAAGGATTTTTTTTTTTTGCGTCGGTTACATAGAAATGGATGAAACATGGATTCATGGCTATGCGCCGGAGTCCGGAAAAGAGCGGAGAGTCGGAAAGAAAAGAGAGGAGAGGAGAGGGCGAAAGCCGGGCCAAAGCGTCCGAAAGACACAACGGTCAGCCAGGCCCGTCCAACAGTCAGCCAACCTGTCCAACTGTTGTGGTTGGCCTGTCCAACCAGCCAACCTGTCCAACTGTTGTAGTTGGCCTGTCCAACCAGCCAACCTGTCCAACTGTTGTGGTTGGCCTGTCCAACCAGCCAACCTGTCCAACTGTTGTAGTTGGCCTGTTCAACTGTTGTGGTTGGCCTGTCCAACTGGCCAACCTGTCCAACTGTTGTGGTTGGCCTGTCCAACTGGCCAACCTGTCCAACTGTTGTAGTTGGCCTGTCCAACCAGCCAACCTGTCCAACTGTTGTGGTTGGCCTGTCCAACCAGCCAACCTGTCCAACTGTTGTGGTTGGCCTGTCCAACCTGTCCAACTGTTGTGGTTGGCCTGTCCAACCTGTCCAACTGTTGTGGTTGGCCTGTCAAACCAGCCAACCTGTCCAACTGTTGTAGTTGGCCTGTCCAACCAGCCAACCTGTCCAACTGTTGTGGTTGGCCTGTCCAACCAGCCAACCTGTCCAACTGTTGTGGTTGGCCTGTCCAACCTGTCCAACTGTTGTGGTTGGCCTGTCCAACCTGTCCAACTGTTGTGGTTGGCCTGTCAAACCAGCCAACCTGTCCAACTGTTGTAGTTGGCCTGTCCAACCAGCCAACCTGTCCAACTGTTGTGGTTGGCCTGTCCAACCAGCCAACCTGTCCAACTGTTGTGGTTGGCCTGTCCAACTGGCCAACCTGTCCAACTGTTGTAGTTGGCCTGTCCAACCAGCCAACCTGTCCAACTGTTGTGGTTGGCCTGTCCAACCAGCCAACCTGTCCAACTGTTGTAGTTGGCCTGTTCAACTGTTGTGGTTGGCCTGTCCAACTGGCCAACCTGTCCAACTGTTGTGGTTGGCCTGTCCAACTGGCCAACCTGTCCAACTGGTTGGCCTGTCAAACCAGCCAACCTGTCCAACTGTTGTAGTTGGCCTGTCCAACTAGCCAACCTGTCCAACTGTTGTGGTTGGCCTGTCCAACCAGCCAACCTGTCCAACTGTTGTGGTTGGCCTGTCAAACCAGCCAACCTGTCCAACTGTTGTAGTTGGCCTGTCCAACCAGCCAACCTGTCCAACTGTTGTGGTTGGCCTGTCCAACAGTCAGCCAACCTGTCCAACTGTTGTGGTTGGCCTGTCCAACAGTCAGCCAACCACAACAGTCAATGGGGGCCTCTCTGTATTTTGGGGACACCGCACGGAACTTTTGCTCATCGACTTTCCTTCCGTAGGGGGGCCCAGACGATCAACAGCGACTACTACGTTGCATTTATTGGATCGATTGGACGGTGCGTATCAAGCGGAAGAAGGCCTCACATGGCAAAGAAGAAAAACCGCTGTTTCATCAAGGACCAATGCACCGATCCCCGCGAGTCGATGAAAACGATGGATGAAATTGAACGATTTACGAAGCGAATACCAGACCCTCCGTATTCACCAGATCTCGCTCCCATCTGACCTTCTACCTCTTTGCATGTCTCAAAAAAGATGCTCCCAGGGCAAAGAGATTTGGCTCCGTTGATGAGGTCGTAGCCGCAACTGAAGCCTATTTTGAGGGCAAACGACAAATCGTTCTATTAAGAAAGGCATCGAAAGTTTCGAAAAAAAAAAAAAAAAAAAAAAAAAAACGTTGGAATGATTGTATCGCTATGGAAGGTGACTATGTTGATGCAAAGTCGAATTTTGCAGAATAAAAAAATGTTCCCTGGTTAGTCCCGGGACTCAATGACCCATGTGTTTGGGTTTGTTTGGGTTTGGGTGCGGGCGACACACAGCAGAGAGTCCTGGATGCAAAGTCGAATTTTGCACAACAACAAAAAAATGTGTTTACTGGTTAGTCCCGGGACTCAATGACCCATGTGTTTGGGTTTGTTTGGGTTTGGGTGCGGGCGACACACGGCAGAGAGAGCACAGAGAGAGAAAAATTCCACATAACGCTAATCATTATTTTTTTTTTTTTTTTTTGATTTGTTGACAAAAGTATTTGTAAAAAAAAAAAAATGATTTTTCATACTCAATGGTCGCTTTTAAAAGAAAATGTTATCTTTTTTTTTTACCGATTTTTCGATTTTCACGCTTTAAAATCGTAGAAAAATCCTTGTCAAGCAACGATTGAAAATTTTCATCGCTCAGCTTCGAAGAGCTTTCGCTTTGGCTTCGTTGGGCCAAAGAGAGAATAGTCGCGACGAATTCCCGAACAAATCCAAAAACTCGACAATTTCAAAATCAACCGTATCACGAGCAAAGGGATATTGATCTAAAAAAAAAAAGAAACAAAAAAAAAAACATTGTGCACATCGTGTCGGAAATTACGAGTAAAAAAAAAAACACAGCTCGTTGAACGAAGACGCGCAAATTTCGACAACTTCGTAAGCCCGGACAATAAATATTAAGAAAAGTGAAAGAAAAAAAAAAAAAAAAAAAGGACGGAAGTGAAAAAGAAGAGAGATGGCGAGGCGGGGGGGAGGGGGGGGGGGGGTATTTCTAAGGGAGCAAACGATTGAGAAGCTCGCGTAAATTTATGAATCTACAGATTGAGAAGAAAAAAAAAAAACTGGACAAAACGACGGTTAAGAGTCTTTTTTTTTTTTTTTTTCCAAAATTTCCCTCGACGCTTCAATGAAAGTTGAAATTGATCGATCACGATTCGCCATTTCCGCTGTCGTCGCCGTCCTCGTAGTCGCTCGCGCTCAATTGTTCGTTCTCGTCGTCGTCGAGCTCGTATTCGTCGTCGTAAAAGTCCGTCATGTCGAGCTGCTGTTCCGCCGGCCTTGCGCGTGTCTTTATGCAATAATCCTCAAGTGTAACGGGCACGACGATTCCTTCCTTTTCGGCTTCCGTTTTTGCGGCCTGAGCTTGCTTTCTGCAAATGTAGAAGAAAAGCGTAAAAATACATTGAAAAATGATGTTGTTTTTTTTTTTTTTTTTTTTTTTTTTCGGATCTTGCGCAAACACACCCGTTGAGTTTTACAATTTAATTTTTTTATTTTTTTTTCCGCTCAACGATTAAAGCGCAGCGGTCGCATCTTATCGCGAGGAATATAATCGGCGCTCACCTGATTATATTCTCATACTCTTTGTCTCGGCCCTTGGAGTCGCGCCAACGTCGGTACATCACCGAGGCATCAACGTTCGCCGGGCTGAATGTATTGGGCTCGTTCAGTAGCGATATCACGGACAGAAGGATTGTCCTGATGAAAAAAAAAAAAAAAAAAAAAAAAAAAAACAATAATTCGTATAAATTATTCGTTAATTTTAAAAGAAATATGAGAAAAGCTGAAGACGAATAATGCCTTTGAAAGTTTCGAAAAATCCATTTTTTTTTTTAAATTGAATTTTCTTCATTTATTCATTCATTCATTTATTCATTCATTCATTTATTCATTCATTCATTCATTCATTCATTCGTTTATTTATTCATTTATTCATTAATTTATTCATTCATTCGTTTATTTATTCATTCATTCATTTATTCATTTATTTGTTCGTTTATTCATTTATTCATTTATTAAATCATTCATTTGTTTATTTGTTTGTTTATTTATTTATTCATTCATTTATTCATTTAGTTGGTTATTTATTTATCTATTTATTCATTTATTCATTTATTAATTTATTCATTCATTAATTTATTTGTTTGTTTTTTTATTCATTTATTAATTTATTCATTTATTTATTTGTTTATTTTTTATTCATTTATTCATTTATTTATTTATTTATTTATTCATTTATTCATTTATTCATTTATTCATCCATTCATTCATTCATTCATTTATTCATTCATTCATTCATTTATTCATTTATTTATTCATTTATTCATTTATTCATTTATTCATTTTTTCATTTATTTATTTATTTATTCATTTATTCATTTATTAATTTATTCATTCATTAATTTATTTGTTTGTTTTTTTATTCATTTATTAATTTATTCATTTATTTATTTGTTTATTTTTTATTCATTTATTCATTTATTTATTTATTCATTTATTCATTTATTCATTTATTCATTTATTCATTCATTCATTCATTCATTCATTTATTCATTCATTCATTCATTTATTCATTTATTTATTCATTTATTCATTTTTTCATTTATTTATTTATTTATTCATTTATTCATTTATTCATTTATTCATTTATTCATTTATTCATTTATTCATTTATTCATTTATTTATTTATTCATTTTTTCATTTATTTATTTATTCATTTATTCACTTATTCATTTATTCATTTATTCATTTATGGGTTTATTTATTTATTTATTTCTTCATTTATTCATTTATTAATTTATTCATTTATGCGTTTATTTATTTATTAATTTATTCATTTATTCATTTATTCATTTATTCACTTATTCATTTATTCATTTATGCGTTTATTTATTTATTTATTCATTTATTTATTTGTTTATTTATTTATTTATTCATTCATTTATTTATTTATTCATTCATTCAGTTATTTATTCATTCATTCATTTATTTATTTATTTATTTATTCATTTCTTCATTTATTTTTTGATTTCGCAAAAAAAATAATCCCAAAATATACCAAACCCTTTTGGTATTTGGTATATTTTTTGGTCGTTGGTTCCTCTTACCTAACGTTTTGTGTAGGATTCCACCTCTCGCATGGGAGCTCGCCGCTCTGCGGATCATCTACGGGCGGATGAAGAATGGAAATGCACAAATCGCCATTCTGTAAAGAAATAAGAAAAAGGATTAATTGCAAGAAAATTTAATTCATAGGAAAATACTTTGATTTTCGTTATAGAAAAAATAAATTAAAAACAGAGTTTGGACACAGAGGACAAGAGAGGGAGAGCGAAAAAAAAAAAATAAAATAAAAGGAAACACGAAGCAACGGCGGCGAAAGGAAATCGAATAAATAACGTTCAAGGGTAGAAAATAATAAAATCGTTCGAGTGTTCGTGCTATATGTTCGTCAATTTGCCGGAAGTGTCCATTGCCGAATGTCCAAAGCTCGACGAGTCATTCGCAAAACACCTTCGTATTTCAAAAGGTAACAAATTCAATGAAGCGCTACCTGTGAAGAATTTGAATTGTTTTCGAATAACACGATTTTTTTATCTACCGTAAATGTCAAGAAAAAAAAAAAAATATTACGTACGAAGAGAAGAATGATGAATTTTCAACGATACATTTATCTTCCGAATCAATCCAATGCTTCAAACGTATTTTTTTTTTTATTGCAAATGTACAATCCCAAGTTGCAAAAAAAAAAAAAAAAAAAGGTTTTCCCGAATAACAGTACAAAAAATGAACAAAACGAGACAAAGAGCGTTGCATTGGAAACGCTATGGAAAGTCCAACGTCATTGAAGTGATCGTGTGTGTGTGTGTGTGTGTGTGTGTGAAAAACGCAAAATGGGTAACCCAATCTCGACAATATGGGCGTGAGGAACTGGAGCTTGGCAAGTAGGACAAGGCGGCCAGAGATACTCGGCCAACGCGAGAACAAGTGTACGTGTGTGTGTGCGTGTGTGTGTGTGTGTGTGTGTACCGGTGGTATTGGACGTGAAAT
>OZ010725.1:7329287-7403327 GCA_963932345.1 Ophion ventricosus | reverse complement strand
TTTTGGAATATAATTTTATAGGTACGGAGGTTACATTTTTAACAAGAAAAAGAAATCGATTTTTTTTGGAAAATCCTCGATTGGCCTAAGGCATTAAAATACAAATTCGTATCGCAAGTGAGTCACGGCGCTCCGATATTCTTCGATATTACGTAAGACTCGAAGTATCTCAGGGCTTTGCGCATGTCTTCGTGTTCCACAAATTTGTTAGCTTCACGAATATCGAGCCATTTGAAATCTTGATGTTCGCTCGACAACGTGACGCTTTTCTCATCGTTGATAAGCTTGGCGAGCCAGTAAACGACGATTTTTGGCTTTTCGTTGACGTTATAATTGAGTTCTTGTTTGGCGTCTTCGTATACTTTTAAATCGTTCTCGGCGAGGCCGGCTTCCTCTTCCGTTTCGCGCAAAGCCGTAACCATGTCGCTCTCGCCGGGATCCACGTGACCTAAAATTGTCGTTTTTTTTTTTTCAAATCAAGGAAATTCGCGAAGACCAAGTAGCAATATTCAGCGAGCGACGCTCAAGTGCAAAAGAGACGGAGAGAGGAAAGATAAACGACTGTAACTTTTTAACCGTTTGAAATTTTTCAACCAAATTTTCACACAACGCGCACAAAACGTCATACTTCGAAAATGTATATCACGGTTGCTCGAAAAAATTCCGTTTTATAAAGAAAAAAAAAAAAAAAAAAAAAAAAAAATTCTCAAACATAACCTTACTTTTTTAGCCGTCTCGGGTGTACGCAAGCCCTTAAGGAAAAAGCCGAAGCGGCAAATTTTCAATTCTTCGAATTCTCATTATTTTTCGTCATCAAGAATCAACGGTGAAAAATTTGGCGCGCCTCGGATAACGCACAAACCCCTAATATTTTCATCAATAAACGTGTTAAAAAAAAAAAACAGACATTAAAATATTTTTAAAAACTCTAAACTTCAAAATGAGTCTACAAATTTTTTTAAACTCAAACCCAAACAAACCCAAACAAACTTTTTTAAACTCAAACCCAAACAAACCCAAACAAACTTTTTTAAACTCAAACCCAAACAAACCCAAACAAACTTTTTTAAACTCAAACCCAAACCCAAACAAACCCAAACAAACAAACTTTAAAATACAAAAAAAAACATTAAAATATTAAAAAAAAATAACATCAAAACATTTCAAACGTTTTTGAGAAAAACTTCGTAAAATTTGTGAGGTTATGTTGACGGAGTTTTACGTGTCAAGGAGAAGCGCTCCACAAGAGAGAGAGAGAGAGAGAGAGAGAGAGAGAGAGAGAAAATAATGTACGAATATTAATAACCTTTTGGCGGTGTCCAGTGATGTTTACCGTAAGACGTTTGCAACAACAAGTATTCAATTTGTCCACGCAAGCAACGAAATATTACGAAGCCACACGCGCGCGTGCTGCTGCCCATTATGTATTTTCTTTTTTTTTTTGCCGCTTAATTTACAGATGTGTAGTTTGGATTACGTCGTTTTAACGAACATTGAGTTCTTTAGGGGGAACAAAAAAAAACACTTCTGAAGACGATTTCTTCTTTTGCTTGAAGCCATAAGAAGTTGCTTTGTTTTGTTTATGGCTTCGTCAATCAATAAGTCTGGGATACAGCGTCTAAACTATGTAAGCTCCGTGAACTTAGCTGCCCGTGAAGCTCCGTGAAGGTAACCCTTATGAAGTTCCGTCAAGCTAGCCTCCCGTGAAGCTCCGTGAATTTAGCCGCGTGAAGCTCCGTGAGCCTAGCCACGTGATGCTCCGTGAACCTAGCCTCGTCGTGAAGCTCCGTCAACTTAGCTCCGTGAACGTAGCTCCACGAAGCTCCGTGAAGCTCCGTGAACTTAGCTCCATGAAGCTCCGTGAACTTTGCCCCACGAAGCTCCGTGAACTTAGCTCGACGAAGCTCCGTGAACTTTGCCCCACGAAGCTCCGTGAACACTAGCCTCGTGAAGCTCCGTGAACCTAGCCTCGTGAAGCTTCGTGAACCTAGCCTCGTGAAGCTCCGTGAACCTAGCCTCGTGAAGCTTCGTGAACCTAGCCTCGTGAAGCTCCGTGAACCTAGCCTCGTGAAGCTCCGTGATCTTAGCCCCACGGAGCTTCGTGAACTTAGCCGAGTGAAGCTCCGTGAACCTAGCCTCGTCGTGAAGCTCCGTCAATTTAGCTCCGTGAAGCTCCGTGAACGTAGCTCCACGAAGCTCCGTCAACTTAGCTCCACGAAGCTCCGTGAACTTTGCCCCACGAAGCTCCGTGAACTTAACTCCACGAAGCTCCGTGAACTTTGCTCCACGAAGCTCCGTGAACTTAGCCTCGTGAAGCTCCGTGAACCTAGCCTCGTGAAGCTTCGTGAACCTAGCCTCGTGAAGCTCCGTGAACCTAGCCTCGTGAAGCTCCACGATCTTAGCCCCACGAAGCTCCGTGAACCTAGCCTCATGAAGCTCCGTGATCTTAGCCCCACGAAGCTCCGTGAACTTAGCCGAGTGAAGCTCCGTGAACCTAGCCTCGTCGTGAAGCTCCGTCAATTTAGCTCCGTGAAGCTCCGTGAACGTAGCTCCACGAAGCTCCGTGAACGTAGCTCCACGAAGCTCCGTGAACGTAGCTCCACGAAGCTCCGTGAAGCTCCGTGAACTTAGCTCCATGAAGCTCCGTGAACTTTGCCCCACGAAGCTCCGTGAACTTTGCCCCACGAAGCTCCGTGAACTTAGCCTCGTGAAGCTCCGTGAACCTAGCCTCGTGAAGCTTCGTGAACCTAGCCTCGTGAAGCTCCGTGAACCTAGCCTCGTGAAGCTCCGTGATCTTAGCCCCTACGAAGCTCCGTGAACCTAGCCGAGTGAAGCTCCGTGAACCTAGCCTCGTGAAGCTCCGTGATCTTAGCCCCACGAAGCTCCATGAACTTAGCCGAGTGAAGCTCCGTGAACCTAGCCTCGTCGCGAAGTTCCGTCAACTTAGCTCCGTGAAGCTCCGTGAACTTAGCCACGTGAAGCTCCGTGAACTTAGCCCCGCGTCGCGCCTCGATGCAATACACGCACGAGCGTTTGGCACTTCTTCTCGCCAGTCGGCGAGTGTCAGCCGTGCGGCACTCGCGTAAAAAAAAAAAAAAAACAAAAAAAGAAACGTTCGTTCGTTCGTACATTATCGGAATCGTGCATAATTGTAGTACGATGGGGGGCGATAAAATATTTGCTGTTTGCCTCGAATAACAGTTTGCTACGCAAGCTGAGTGAGAGAGAGAGAGAGAGAGAGAGAGAGAGAGAGAGAGAGAGTGAGAGAGATTACGAAAGTACGAAAATATATTATCGAGGGGTAAGCTTCTCACACGTTCGCGAACAATCGACCACTATTTCGTATAGCAAAGTTCTCTTAAAAAAAAAAAAAAAAAAAAAAAAAAGGCCACTTTTAACGAGTGACACGAAATTTCACGATGAACGTGAAAATTAAATGTCAATTTGTGCGAACGCGACACGAGCTGTCAAAACGTTCGTGCGTTTTGTGTTTTTTTTTTTTTTGGGCGCGCGTGCGGAGATTCGGGCGCGAGGGCAAGTTCGGGTTTGTTTTTTTTTTTAATTCAATTTTTTTCTTGTTAATTTGTTTATTTATTTTTTTTTTTTAATTCGCAAGTCTACCACGTGACATTTGAGGGCAATTTTTTCGCCGATTATTACGCACGGTGGCTTTGTTTGAAAAAAAAAAAAAAAAAAAAAAAAATTGCCTTTTTTTTACTATTTTCTTTTTTTTTGTCAACAAACAAAATGGTAGAAAATTTGTGAAAATTTGCGTAAAGATTTCTCTTCGCACAATTTCAAGCGTTCGAAGTGAGATTTTTGTTTTTGTTCTTGTTAAAAAAAAAAAATATATAAAAAAAAAACAAAATAAACAAAATAAAAAGTATTGCAAAATGGCGACCTTACGGCTTCGTGCAAAAAAACCTTTGCACGAAGGTTTTTTTTTTTTTTTTTTTTTTTTGGCGGCAATTGTTTTCGTTTGTGAGAAAATCCGACGTTGATTATTGATCTAAAAAAAAAAAAAAAAAAAAGTTTTTCTTATTTTTGAAAATTAAAATACAAAAATGAAAATGAAAAAAAAAAAATGCTAAAAACAAAACCCAAACAAACCCAAACAAAAATGAAAATGAACAAAAAAAAAATGCTAAAAACAAAACCCAAACAAACCCAAACAAAAATGAAAATGAACAAAAAAAAAATGCTAAAAACAAAACCCAAACAAACCCAAACAAAAATGAAAATGAACAAAAAAAAAATGCTAAAAACAAAACCCAAACAAACCCAAGCAAAAATGAAAATGAACAACAAAAAAAATGCTAAAAACAAAACCCAAACAAACCCAAACAAAAATGAAAATGAACAAAAAAAAAAATGCTAAAAACAACAAAACTCTCGTCGACATTTTGTAACATCTTCCCGCTGTTTCGATTTTTGTTAAAGACGTCGGCGGTGCAATAATAGCCTCGATGCATCGACGTACGACGGCAGATCGTTCGAGCATTTATTAGTCCACTCCGTGGACGAGGTACAATGCAATCGTCTCAACGGCCGAATGGAGCGATTGTCTCTCTTGACGCTTGACGACTGCGGATAGTTTCGCTCGCCCGACCATTCTCTCCTACGAAACATGGACGGCCCTTGCCTTCATCAATTCATCACAGCGCCGGTCAAGACGTGTCTTCAATTACGCCGTATTAAACAGTACGTATTATTTCATAATATCGATCGCACGCTCTACTCGACTCTGCCTTTTGCAAAGTCTTCGAGACGAGGATCTAGCCTGGAGATGCCGATGAAAAAATTGTCGTCTCGAAATTTTCTTTCCGTTTGATATTTTTGGAAAGAGAGCTCTTTTATTTTTCAATAAAAAAAAAAAGTACATGTTCTCGTTTGAAGAACCATCGATGACCTTGAGAACGCTAAAGCTATGACCTTGACAAAAATGAATTTTTCATCGCTGCATCGGACCTTGGAGATCGATGAAATTACCTCGCCGTTGAATTTTATGAAGAATTTCACGGCTACTCGGCAAATCGCTGACCCAATACTCGCAACGACGTCTCATCAATGGTATCTACATTGTTGGACGATACGAAGAAGAAAAAAAAAAAACGTTGAATAAAACACTGATAAAATCAACGATACACGTACTTGAAGCATGATCAATGTTGTGTCGCGCGCAAAGTGATCTTGACCTTATTTTGAAGAGAAGAAAAAAAAAACATATAAATATATACATATAAATCCGTGTCAATTGAGAACGTCCATGTCAATTAAACTTCTGAAAGATTCTACAACATTCTGGAACATTCTGGAACATTCTAGAACATTCTAGAAACCCTCTGGATGATTATATAACATTCTGGAACATTATACAACATTCCCGGACATTCCAGAACATTCTGGAACATTCTAGAAACTTTAATATATTTAATATAAATATAAAAGTATGAAATTATATTCAATATAAATGTAAAGATGTAGAAAATTAGTCGCATTAAAGTATTATAAAGTGTACTCTTATACGAGAAATTCTAGAACATTCTAGAACAATCCCGAACCTTCTGAAAGATTCTATAACATTGTGGATCATTCTAGAACACCCTGGAAGCATTCTTGAACATTCTGGAGTATTCTCAAACATTCTGGAACATTCTAGAACATTCTCGAACCTTCTGAAAGATTCTATAACATTCTGGAACATTCTAGAACATTCTAGAACAATCCTGGACCTTCTGAAAGATTCTATAACATTATGGATCATTCTAGAACATCCTGGAAACATTCTGGAGTATTCTCAAACATTCTGGGACATTCTAGAACATTCTCGAACCTTCTGAAAGATTTTAATAACATTCTGGAACATTCTAGAACATTCTAGAAAATTTAATATATTTAATATAAATATAAAAGTATGAAATTATATTTAATAGAAATTTAAAAATGTAGGAAATTAGTCGCATTAAAGTATTATAAAGTATACTCTTATACGAGAAAATCTAGAACATTCTAGAGCATTCTGGAACATTCTAGAACATTCCAGAACATTCTCGAACCTTCTGAAAGATTCTATAACATTCTAGAACATTCTAGAAAAATTAATATATTTAATATAAATATAAAAGTATGAAATTATATTTAATATAAATATAAAAATGTAGAAAATTAGTCGCATTAAAGTATTATAAAGTATACTCTTATACGAGAAAGTCTAGAACATTCTAGAGCATTCTGGAACATTCTAGAACATTCTAGAACATTCTAGAACAATCCCGAACCTTCTGAAAGATTCTATAACATTATGGATCATTCTAGAACATCCTGGAAACATTCTGGAACATTCTGGAGTATTCTCATACATTCTGGAACATTCCAGAACATTCTCGAACTTTCTGAAAGATTCTATAACATTCTGGAACATTCTAGAACATTCTAGAAAAATTAATATATTTAATATAAATATAAAAGAATGAAATTATATTTAATATAAATATAAAAATGTAGAAAATTAGTCGCATTAAAGTATTATAAAGTATACTCTTATACGAGAAAGTCTAGAACATTCTAGAGCATTCTGGAACATTCTAGAACATTCTAGAACATTCTAGAACAATCCCGAACCTTCTGAAAGATTCTATAACATGATGGATCATTCTAGAACATCTTGGAAAAATTCTCGAACATTCTGGAGTATTCTCATACATTCTGGAACATTCTAGAACATTCTCGTACCTTCTGAAAGATTCTATAACATTCTGGAACATTCTAGAACACTCTCGAACCTCCTGGAAGATTATATAAAATTCTGAAACATTATACAACATTCTCGGACATTCTAGATCATTCTAAAACATTAAACAACATTCTCGAACATTCTAGACCATTCTGGAACATTCTAGAACATCCTGGAAACATTCTAGAGCATTCATTTTATTCATTTATTTATCGTAATCGACGCTATGAATATTGCAACTTTCGACCAAAATTCTGACACTATGTCATGAAATCCAAGTTTGTCGAGTAAATTTTATACCGACCAAAGTGACGTAACGTCAATGGACGATTGCTAAGCGCTTTTCTTTTTTCTTCTTTTTTCTGTTGAACTCTCTGACATCCATTGTTGTAAAAATTGCCGGGAATATTGAATATGGATGATGAAAAAAAACGAGAACGAAACATCGATGACAATACGCACAATAAAATGAAAGGAACGTGACATTTTTGAAAATTTCTCTTTTGCCGTGATTTTTGAAAATGCTGCAAAAATATGAGAAAAAATTATCGTAGAGAGTAGAATTGAGAATCGGATGTCTGAGAATTCTAGAACATTCTGGAAGCTTCTGGAAGATTATATAAAATTCTGAAACATTATACCAGATTCTCGGATATTCTAGAACATTCTGAAACACTATAAAACATTCTAGAGCATTCTCAAAGATTCTAGAGCATTCTGGAACATTCTAGAACATTCTCGAACCTTCGGAAAGATTCTATAACATTCTGGATTATTCTAGAACATCCTGGAAGCTTCTGGAAGATTATAGAAAAATTCTTAAACATTATACCAGATTCTCGGAGATTCTAGAACATTCTGAAACATTGTAAAACATTCTAGAGCATTCTCAATGATTCTAGAGCATTCCGGAACATTCTAGAACATTCCCGAACCTTGTGAAAGATTCTATAACATTCTGGAAGATTATATAAAATTTTAAAACATTATACCAGATTCTCAGATATTCTAGAACATTCTGAAACATTATAAAACATTCTCGAACATTCTGAAACATCATACAACATTCTCGAACATTCTGGAACATTCTAGAACATCCTGAAAGCATTCTAGAGCGTTCTCAAACATTCTGGAACATTCTAGAACATTCTCGAACATTCTGAAACATTAATACAACATTCTCGAACATTCTGGAACATTCTAGAACATCCTGAAAACATTCTAGAGCGTTCTCAAACATTCTGGAACATTCTCGAACATTCTGAAACATCATACGACATTCTCGAACATTCTGGAACATTCTAGAACATCCTGAAAGCATTCTAGAGCGTTCTCAAACATTCTGGAACATTCTCGAACATTCTGAAACATTAATACAACATTCTCGAACATATTGGAACATTCTAGAACATCCTGAAAGCATTCTAGAGCGTTCTCAAACATTCTGGAACATTCTGAAACATTAATACAACATTCTGGAACATTCTAGAACACCCTGAAAACATTCTAGAGCGTGCTCAAACATTCTGGAACATTCTCGAACATTCTGAAACATCATACGACATTCTCGAACATTCTGGAACATTCTAGAACATCCTGAAAGCATTCTAGAGCGTTCTCAAACATTCTGGAACATTCTAGAACATTCTGAAACATTAATACAACATTCTCGAACATTTTGGAACATTCTAGAACATCCTGAAAACATTCTAGAGCGTGCTCAAACATTCTGGAACATTCTCGAACATTCTGAAACATCATACGACATTCTCGAACATTCTGGAACATTCTAGAACATCCTGAAAGCATTCTAGAGCGTTCTCAAACATTCTGGAACATTCTCGAACATTCTGAAACATTAATACAACATTCTCTAACATTCTGGAACATTCTAGAACATCCTGAAAGCATTCTAGAGCGTTCTCAAACATTCTGGAACATTCTAGAACATTCTCGAACATTCTGAAACATCATACAACATTCTCGAACATCCTGAAAACATTCTAGAAAATCATTATTCGCCCTTGAGGCTTGTGTAACGGCGGATACCGCTGGTACGGGAGCTTTACATAATAAAAAGCCATACGATCGTGGTGATCTGTACTTACGTCAGTGGCTGGACAGGTATATCTGCAGGTTTTAAGATATTAACCAACTGTTACGTATTTGTTAAAACCGCAAAACGACACACTTGGCTGCTCGCAACTTGATCTTTTCTTGCTACCAATATTTTTCTCTTCTTTCAAATTGACCGTTCGTATTGCACCCACGATCTACTCGATACGAGGGTACGCAAAAGAAAAAAAAAAAATGTCTAACATCGATGCGAGGATCAAACACTGTTGGATGCATTTTAAAGTTGAACTTTTTCGTAGACGTAATTTTTTTAATTAAGTATTTTAATTTTTTTAATATACACAATTTTTTTACATAAACAATTAATTTATTGTTAATGACTATAATAATTAACAATTGATTAATTGTTAATGACAATTTTTCTCATCCCCGTCCTCGCCCCCACCCCCCCCCCCCCCCCCAAACAACCCAAACAAACCCAAACAAACCCAATTTCATTGATGAAAATCTGATGAACAATGGTTTGGGTCAAATTCAACTTCAACCCCAATCATTCTGTCGATCGACGATCCGCGAAAGTTCGTTCATCGAAGATAAAGTATACTTGCATGTTAATCATTCCCTTTTTTTTTTTTTTTTCTTCGTCTCATTTATTTTTATTTTTGTTCCTTTCGTGAAAAAAAAAACAAAAAGGAAAGAAAAAAAAAATCCCCCGAGAACGATTTGGAATGTGGACGATAGCGCGAAGCTCCGATGTTCCAGAGTCAGATGGATGAATCCACGGGCGAGCACGAACGAGGCGTATGTTCCAACTTACATCGAGCATCTCGCCAACGTAATAACACACGGAATATGGATAGCGCCATCGTTATTGGGCGGCCTTGAACTTGTCAAGCGTTCTTCAACCTGGACCCAGCTGGTATCGGCTTGGGTCTATGGCACTTCGCTTCTTCTTGTCTTCGCCGTATCGACGTTTTTTCACAGCGTCCACTACTGCAACCACACGTACGTTCGATATAAATGTTCTATTAAGAAAAGAAAAAAAATTAAAAAAATAACCTCCAGCCTATCAATGAAGGCTTCATCGAGGTATTAGTCTCGCCATGGCGTTTTTCTATAGATTTTTTATATTTTTTATCTTTTATTTTGACAACTCATTCGTGAAAGTATTGATTTGCGGCGAAAGTGTCAAGAGGATTGACCGTTTCGTTTTCGAGATATTGGCCAATCGAAGATTAACATTCTGGAACGTTATACAACATTCTCGAACATTCTAGAACATCCTGGAAACATTCTGGAACGTTCCTGAGCATTCTCTCCAGCATTCTGGAACATTCTGGAATATTTTAGAATATTCTCGAACCTTCTGGAAGATTTTATAACATTCTGGAATATTCTCGAACGTCCTAGTAACATTCTGGAATATTGTAGAGCATCCTGAAAAAATTATGGAATACTCTAGAGCATTCTCAAACATTCTAGAATATTCTCGAACCTTCTGGAAGATTTTATAACATTCTGGAACATTCTCGAACGTACTAGTAAGATTCTGGAATATTGTAGAGCATCCTGAAAAAATTCTGGAACATTCTAGAGCATTCTCAAACATTCTAAAACATTCTCGAACCTTCTGGAAGATTCTATAACATTCTGGAACATTCTCGAACGTCCTAGAAACATTATGGAACATTCTAGAACATTCTCGAACATCCTAGAAACATTCTGTAACATTCTAGAATCTTCTCGAGCATCCTAGAAATATTTTTGAACATTCTAGAACATTTTCGAACATCCTAGGAACATTCTAGAACATTCTCGTACACCCTAGAAACATTCTGGAACATTCTAGAACATTATAGAGCATTCTCGAGCATTCTGGAACATTCTAGAATCTTCTCGAACCTTGTAAAAGATACTATAACATTCTGGAATATTCTAGAACATTCTAAAAAATTCTAGAACATTCTCAAACATTCTAGAACATTCTCAAACATCCTTGAACAATCTAGAACATTCTCGAACCTACTGAAAGATTCTGTAACATTCTGGAATATTCAAGAACATTCTCGAACATCCTAAGAACATTCTCGAACATCCCAGAAACATTCTAGAACATTCTCGAACATTCTAGAAACATTCTGGAACATTCTAGAACATTCACGAACATCCTAGAAACATTCTGGAACATTCTAGTACATTCACGAACATCCTAGAAACATTCTGTAACATTCTAGAACATTATAGAGCATGCTCAAACAATCTGGAACATTCTAAAACATTATGGAACATTCTAGAACATTATGGAGCATTCTCGAACATTGTAGAACATTCGCGAACCTTCCGAAAGATTCTATAACATTGTGGAACATTCTAGAACATTATGGAGCATTCTCAAACATTCTAGAACATTCTAGAACAAACTGGAACATACTCGAACATTCCAAAACATTATACAACATACTGGAACATATTCTACCACAATAACATTTGAACAATGAAAACAAAACAAAAAGATGAATTTTGTTCCAATTCGACAGGAAATTAAAAGACGTACTTCATCGCTGTGATCGCGCCATGATTTACGTATTTATCGCAGCAACGTATTTTCCATGGCTAATGGTGGAAGATTTTCCCGAAAATATTTGGCTCTCGCTAATGCGATACATCGTATGGATAATGGCAACATTGGGAATACTTTATCAGCAAGTTTTTCACGAGCGTTACAAAATGTTGGAAACGATATTTTATTTGGTGATGGGAATAGGACCAAGCGTCGCCGTAATCAGTGTCGTGAGTACTTGAAATTATTATTATTTTTTTTTTTTTTTTTACACAGCGGAATTAAAAATAAAGGTAATTGAATTTCCCAAGTGGCGTGCAATTTCGACCAGTGCGTACGTTTTTTTTTTGTCCACTACTGTATATAAATATATATATATATATATATATATATATATATCTCGATTAAATATTGAATATATTTTAGAACAAATTCGACAATATCGGAGAATTGAAGACTGGAGGAATAATCTACATTGCCGGTCTGGTGTTCTTTAAATCGGACGGCCGTATACCATGCGCCCACGCAATATGGCATCTGTTCGTCGCTTGTGGCGCTGGATTTCATTATTACGCGATACTGCGACATCTTTATTCAATGCCGATGGAACAATTGGACGGAAGCTTGACCGGTCCCGCGTTAACCGATCTTTTGGGCACACCGATCGAGCTCTAGAAATATCAGCAGCCTATAGATCAAGAACGATTGTTTTTTTTTTTTTTTTTTTTTTTTCGTACCAACGTACCAGGGTAGATTATTATTTTCAGCGTTACCGTGAATTAAGAGCGTTTCATTTTTACCGATTCGAAGAAAACCAATATTTTTTTCAATTCCCGTTTTTTTTTTTTTTTTTTCCATTATCCGTAACGTACGTATTCATCGAACGAACAAAAAAAAAAAATTGAGACTAATTATAGTTTCCAGGACAACCAAAGTCGTTATATATATATATATATATATATATATATATTATAGTAATTTTAATGTAATAAGACAATTGGAGTTCCGATCCTTTTTTTTTTCTTTTTTTTTTCGTGTGAACAAACGACGAGGGGACTTTTCACTGGCAATGACACACGCTGCCAATTTTTCTTCTCCGAGCGAATTCTTTCGTCGAGTATATTAATTACGACATTAATATATTAATATTAATATATTAATATTAATTAATATATTATAGATTAATGAATATTAATTACGACATTTGTTTGGGTTTGGGCGCACGTTATTTGCACTTGAGAGGAAGAAAATACATGTTGGGCGACGACGAATAGCTAATTTTTATAACTTTTTTGTTTGTTTTTTTTTGTTTGTTTGTTTTTGTTTTGTTTTGTTTGTTTTCGAATGTCCCAGAATCTTCTGGGACATTCGAGAACATTCTCAAACATTCTGGAAATATTCGGGAACATTCTAGAGCATTCTCAAACATTCTGGAACATTGTAGAACATTCACGAACCTTCCGAAAGATTTTGGAACACTCTTGAACCTTCTGAAAGATTCTGAAACATTCTTGAACCTTCTGGAAGAATCTCGAACATTCTGGAACATTGTACAACATTCTCGAACATTCTAGGAACATTCGAGAACAGTCTCGAACATCCTAGAGACATTCTGGAACATTCTAGAACATTCTAGAGCATTATCAAACATTTTTCCAACATTCTAGAACATTCACGAACCTCCCGAAAGATTCTATAACATTCTAGAACATTTTCGAACCTTCTTGAAGATTCTGGAACATTCTAGAGCATCCGGGAAATATTCTGGAACATTTTCGAAGATTCTAGAGCATTCTCAAACATTCTTTGAACATTGTCGAACCTTCTGAAAGATTCTAGAACATTCTCGAAACGTCTGGAAGATTCCATAACATTCTGTAACATTATACAACATTCTCGAACATTCTGGGACATTCTAGAGCATTCTCAAGCATTCTGGAACATCCTGGAAACACTCTAGAACATCCTCGAACATTGTCGAAACTTCTGAAAGATTCTATAACCATCTGGAACATTCTCAAACATTCTGGAACATTATAGAACATCCTGGAAACATTCTAGAACATTCTAGAACATTCTAGAACATTCTCGAACCTTCTGAAAGATTCTATAACCTTCTGGAACATTCTAGAACCTTTTGGAAGCTTCTATAACATTCTCGAAGCACCATACAACATTCTGGAACATACTGAAACATTGTAGAACACCCTGGCAAATATTCTGGAATATTCTAGAGCATTCTAGAGCCTTCTGGAACAATCTAGAGCATTCACGAGCATTTTGGAACATTCTCGAGCCTTCTGAAAGATTCTATAACATTCTAGAACATTCTCGATGCGTCTGGGAGATTCCATAACAATCTGGAACATTGTACAACATTTTAGAACATTCTGGAACATTCTAGAGCATATTCTCAAACATTCTGGAACATTATAAAACATTCGCGAAACTTCCGAAAGATTCTATAATATTTTGGAACATTCTCGAACCCTCTGGAAGATTCTATGAGCATTCTCGAACGTTCTAGAACATTTTGGAACATCGTACAACATTCTCGAACATACGGGAACATTGTAGAACATTTTTTAACGTCACGAACGGTAACATGCCCTCAACGTTTTACGTAAACGAACAAAAAAGTCTTTTTTTTTACGTCGCTACATGCATTTTCCTCCTTAAATCGAGTTTAGGAGAAAAAAAAAAGGAATTAAACTTGGTCGGAACTCGTCTCTCTCTCTCTCTCTCTCTCTCTCTCTCTCTCTCTCTCTCTCTCTCTCTCTCTCTCTCTCTCTCTCCCTCCCTCCCTCTCTCTCTCTCTCTCTCTCTCTCTCTCTCTCTCTCTCTCTCTCTCTCTCTCTCTCTTTTTCGTTCATAAGAATAATACTTCGTCATTTTTGTTTCTTCCCCAATACATATTGACTGAACATGCCACGGCGGCGTCGTAGAATCGTAACGAATAGAATTATCGAATTTTCATCGGGTAATTAGTGAATGTAGGAAAAACAAAAAAAAGATGTAATTATCAAATGAATCATTGATCGTACCTGATACGGTCGATAAAAGTCAAATTGACAGGTGAAAAGTGAAGCGCATAGGATGTTGGAGAACGGAATAGATTTAATGACCACGAGAAACGAAAGTGGTCAAACTCATGTTTATCGCATGATCAATTATGCCAAAAACAAAAATGTATTGATATAATAATAATAATAATAATAATAATAATAATAATAATATCTATGATATTCCACTAGGTGGAAAGTGTAGCGACGAAGGAAACGAAAATTCCAAAAGTAGTGACAACATTTTTTAGTCAAACGTTGGGTAAATATTCATAAAGCGAGAGGGGAAAATACATTTTCGTTGTTAAAGATCGTTTTTTTTTTTTTTTTTTTTTTTTTTTTTTTTTTTTTTTTGGAGTTTCCAGAATGTGTAGGATACATTGTGAAGAATTTTGAAGGATTGTAGGGAAGTTTTATTCGTTGGACGACGGTGGCAAATAGCGGCCATGTTTTCGTCGGACCGAGTAGAGAACTAAAACTAATAAAAGACAAGACAAGTGAAAAAAATTGAAAAGTAAAAACTAAAAAAAAAACGTAAATCTGTAAAACTAAAAAACTAAAAAACTAAAAGCTAAAATCTCATGAAACTAAAAAACTAAACAACTAAAATCTATAAAACTAAAAAAAACTAAACAACTAAAATCTATAAAACTAAACAACTAAACAACTAAAAACTCAAACCCAAACAAACCCAAACAAACTAAAAACTCAAATCTATAAAACTAAAGAACTAAACAACTAGACAACTAAAATCTATAAAATTGAAAAACTAAAGTAAACGCTAAAATCTATAAAACTGAAAAACTAAACAACTAAAATCTATAAAACTAAAAAAACTAAACAACTAAAAGCTCAAGCCTATAAAACTGAAAAACTAAACAACTAAACAACTAAAATCTATAAAACTGAAAAACTAAACAACTAAAACCTATAAAACTAAAAAAACTAAACAGCTAAAATCTATAAAGCTGAAAAACTAAACAACTAAACAACTAAAATCTATAAAACTGAAAAACTAAACGACTAAACAACTCAAATCTTTATAGATTTGAGTTGTTTAGTTTAGTTTTTCAGTTTTATAGATTTTAGTTGTTTAGTTGTTTAGTTTTTCAGTTTTATAGATTTTAGCTGTTTAGTTTTTTTAGTTTTTTTAGTTTTTATAGATTTTAGTTTTTAGTTGTTTACTTTTCAGTTTTATAGATTTTACTTCCTTAGTTGTTTAGTTTTAAAACTAGATTTTTAGTTAAAAAACTAACCAACTGAACAACTGAAAAATTGAACACTCAAAAACTAAACGACCGAAATCTAAAAAACTAATGACTAAAAACTAAAGAAAAAAAAAACTAATAACTAAAAACTAAAAAAACTAAACAACGAAAAAATTGAAAACTATAAACTGAAATCTGACAAAACTAAATAACTAAAAACTAAAAGACTAAACAACTGAAGAGCTAAAATCTATAGAACGAAAAAAATAAAAACTTAAAATTTGAAAACCAAACAACGAAAAACTTGGAAAACTAAAAAAAAAACTAAACAACCAAAAGCTAAAGTCTATAAAACGGAAAAACTGAAACGTATAAAACTAAAAAAAAAACTAACCAACTAAAGAACGAAAAAGAAAAAGAAATTGAAAACTAAAAACTAAACGACTGAAAACTAAAAACCAATAACTAATAACTAAAAAAAAAACGAAAAACTAAAGAACTAAACAACTAAAAAATGGAAAACTATAAACTAAAATCTAAAAAAAAAAAAAAAAAAAAAACTAAAAGACTCAACTAAAAAGCTAAAATCTATAAAACAAAAAAAAAAATAAAAATTGGAAAACTAAAAGACGCAAAAATTAAAAGTTAGAAAATTAAATAAAAAAAAAAATAAAACCCAACATATTTTTTTTGCCTTTCGCAAATTCCGCTCTCGTTGTGCATCGCATTGAAACGCCAGAGTGTGAAGGTTCGCGAGAAGTATTGGCATAATATGCACCGTAAGGTGAGACGTAATTCAACAAAAAAAAAAAAACAGAAAAAATATTACATTAATATTATTAGCGTTTATGGAAATTTAGCAAAGTATCTTTCTTTCTTGATTGCTCATGCGCTGCTGCTGAAGAGCCAAAAATGAGGGTTATTTTTGTTTTTTTTTTTTTTTTTAATCAACCTGCGAACGATCAAGTAAGATTATTGAAAAATCCTTTAGACATTTATTTCCATGTACATTGAAAGAGTTGTGTAACAAATTTTATAGAAAAAAAAAAAAAAAGAAAAAGAAGATTAATCAAAGACGTTACGAACAATCTCGCGAGGGATCTTCGAACGTGGGTGGCTCGACGGTGTACTCGATTTTGGCCATCCGATTGATAAAAAAAAAAACGAGTTTTTTTTTCTTCTTAAAATAGATGATACTGGCTAAGACTTGACGGAGCTTTTTTTTTTAGTTTTTTTTTTTCAACTTCTGTAAGTTTCAGTAATAAAAAAGAAACAAATTTCGATTTTTTTTTTTTTTCAATTTTTCGCAGAAAAATGACATTATTGTTAACTAATGAAAAAAAAAAAAAAAAAAAACTAAAAAAAAAAAAGAAACGTCGGTCAGTACAATACTCCGATTATATTGAACAAGTGTGCCAAATTTCACGGACAATCCGTTAAAATTAAACGTCGAGAAATCGTGTACACCGTTTTGAAAAAAAAAAAAAAAAAAAAAAAAACCCCATTGTCTCGAGAAGAAAAACCCGTTTAAAGTTTTACTGACAGTGCCATCATTGTTAATTGTAAGTTTATCTTCGATCTGCGATTCCTGCAACATTTTTTTGAACCTTCCTCCTCAATTTGCGACGCTTCGAGCGACGAAACGATTTTTTTTGTTTTTTTTGTTTTCCAAGATCATTTTTCTCCGAGATCAACATTCGTTGAAATAAAAGGGAAAAAACGTTTAATGGACTTTAGGAAAAGTGTACTTCATCGGAGCATTATTCCCCCCATTTTTTCTCCAAACACAATGGTATTTAGACAAAATCTGTATAGAACATAAAAGATCAATCTTTCGACAGGCTACAACTTTTGTAGGAAAGTTTTTTTCTCCAAGATCAACATTTGTTGAAATAAAATGGAAAAACGTTTTTGCAAAAAAAAAAAAAAAAATCACGTTTTTGTTAGTTTTGACGTTGATAAATCAGATTTTCGGCTATTTCGCCACTATCGTATTCCGCGATCAGCGAGTCCATGATACACGGGCTACGCGGAAATTCCAAATTAATCGGCGTTATTGTGCTTCGCGTGAAACTTTATCCATAGAAAAGTTCACAGAGGGTGGAAAAAGTAGTCTAGAAAAGTGTAGCTAAAAAAAACGAACAGATCCAATGTAACACGACGGCTGGAAAACTGTTTTATGGTTTTTAGGTCCAATTCGTGGAGACTAGACTGGCGTTGGTTGGATGCAAAAATTTCTTCAAAGTTCACTTGTCGCGAGATTGCAAGATTCGAGTGTGCGCCGTAAAGTTTGCGAAAATCGTGAAAAAAAAAAAAACAAAAAACAACAACAACAAACAAACAAACAAAAACGAAAAATATCAAAACGACAAAAACTACGCGTTTGCTTGGGTTTGTTTGGGCCGCAACGAGCAAAGCGACTGCTTCGAAGCATTTCCCATTATACATCGTAAAGGAATGTTCCGAAAAAATGTAACACGTCTGTCACACTCCCTTTATTGCTTTATAAACTAGGCCCGCCTGATTAAATTTTTCAAAAAAAAACTACGTGCTTTTTTTATTTACTTAAAAACCTACCATGAAGTGAACGATTTTTTTTTCAATTTTTACTCAACCTTCTTGACAAGTCAATATTTTTATTTGTTTGGGTTTGTTTGGGTTCAATCCTTTTTCAATGGTTTTTCGTTGTTTTCTCCCTTATTTTTGAAGACACGAAGATGAACGTTCAATACTTTTTCACGTATCTTTTTGTCCCGAACAACTTTTGTTCGACATATTTTTCGATAAAGTTATTAGGTCCCGAATTAAACGGTTTAATCCTTTTTCAATGGTTTTTCGTTGTTTTCTCCCTTATTTTTGAAGACACGAAGATGAACGTTCAATACTTTTTCACGTATCTTTTTGTCCCGAACAACTTTTGTTCGACATATCTTTCGATAAAGTTATTAGGTTCCGAATTAAACGGTTTAATCCATTTTCAATGGTTTTTCGTTGTTTTCTCCCTTATTTTTGAAGACACGAAGATGAACGTTCAATACTTTTTCACGTATCTTTTTGTCCCGAACAACTTTTGTTCGACATATTTTTCGATCAAGTTATTAGGTTCCGAATTAAACGGTTTAATCCATTTTCAATGGTTTTTCGTTGTTTTCTCCCTTATTTTTGAAGACACGAAGATGAACGTTCAATACTTTTTCACGTATCTTTTTGTCCCGAACAACTTTTGTTCGACATATTTTTCGATCAAGTTATTAGGTTCCGAATTAAACGGTATAATCCTTTTTCAATGGTTTTTCGTTGTTTTCTCCCTTATTTTTGAAGACACGAAGATGAACGTTCAATACTTTTTCACGTATCTTTTTGTCCCGAACAACTTTTGTTCGACATATTTTTCGATAAAGTTATTAGGTTCCGAATTAAACGGTTTAATCCATTTTCAATGGTTTTTCGTTGTTTTCTCCCTTATTTTTGAAGACACGAAGATGAACGTTCAATACTTTTTCACGTATCTTTTTGTCCCGAACAACTTTTGTTCGACATATTTTTCGATCAAGTTATTAGGTTCCGAATTAAACGGTATAATCCTTTTTCAATGGTTTTTCGTTGTTTTCTCCCTTATTTTTGAAGACACGAAGATGAACGTTCAATACTTTTTCACGTATCTTTTTGTCCCGAACAACTTTTGTTCGACATATTTTTCGATCAAGTTATTAGGTTCCGAATTAAACGGTATAATCCTTTTTCAATGGTTTTTCGTTGTTTTCTCCCTTATTTTTGAAGACACGAAGATGAACGTTCAATACTTTTTCACGTATCTTTTTGTCCCGAACAACTTTTGTTCGACATATTTTTCGATCAAGTTATTAGGTTCCGAATTAAACGGTATAATCCTTTTTCAATGGTTTTTCGTTGTTTTCTCCCTTATTTTTGAAGACACGAAGATGAACGTTCAATACTTTTTCACGTATCTTTTTGTCCCGAACAACTTTTTATCGACATATTTTTCGATCAAGTTATTAGGTTCCGAATTAAACGGTTTAATCCATTTTCAATGGTTTTTCGTTGTTTTCTCCCTTATTTTTGAAGACACGAAGATGAACGTTCAATACTTTTTCACGTATCTTTTTGTCCCGAACAACTTTTGTTCGACATATTTTTCGATAAAGTTATTAGGTTCCGAATTAAACGGTATAATCCTTTTTCAATGGTTTTTCGTTGTTTTCTCCCTTATTTTTGAAGACACGAAGATGAACGTTCAATACTTTTTCACGTATCTTTTTGTCCCGAACAACTTTTGTTCGAAATATTTTTCGATAAAGTTATTAGATTCCGAATTAAACGGTTTAATCCATATTAAAACGGACGGTCCATTTTAGACCAGGAGCGTACTTCAAAGTTAACGGCACCCGAGTCAAGAGTTTTCTAGGATCAAAGTGTAGCAAGTAACGAGAAGAAGAGAGTGCATTGGACAAGGGGAAATATGCGTTTCCATGGTTACGCTATGAAGCTTAAAACGTAAACATTAATCGTCGAAAGGAAAATGCCGCGACGTGAGTTGACGCGAGGTTAGCACGATGCTTGGATGCGGAATTGTCCGATTTGAAAAATGACGTCGAGCCAACAAATACCGTACGCGGTTGCAAACATTTTGTTTTGTTTTGTTTTTTTTTTTCGTTGAACCGCAAGCTATATTTGCAATGAAATTCAAAGTTTCTTTTTTTTTTTTTTTTCAAACAAAGTCTTAAACATTTAGGGAAAAATTGATGTGATCGTTCCTAAAATCTAGCGTGAGAAATCTTCTTCTTTTTTTTTCTTTCTTTTTGACGAAATGGACAAAAGTACAATCAACGAAGAATCCGTTACTTTGTCGAATGAAATGGCGAACAAATTTCCACCTTGGTTGGCAGAAATGACCGAGTAAGTATTGAAAAATGTTTATCGCTTTCTTTTTTACCTCATCGATGTTGCAAAAAGTCGTTCAAGTTTGAAGAATGTTTTTTTTTTTTTTTTTTTCTACACAGAAACATCAGGAAATTAAATCAGAGGGATGATTATCCGTCACTGGCTTCGGGGACTTTAAGGCCCGAGCGTAAAATAGGAGAGAAACGTTACAGCGAGGTGAGCGAGGTGAGAAATGATGACTGGTGAGTTGAGACCATAGAAACGTTGGGAAACGTTATTACGAAATTTTTCGTACTTTAAGGGGCTAAAAATTTGGCTGATTTTCGGGAATTTTTATGGAATAAAAGTACTCAATTAAATGTTTCGGAAAATTAAGAATATATTTCGCTATATTTCAACCTATATTACATAAATCTTTTTTCATAGAAAAATATTGAGATCCAAGCGACTTATGCGCTGCCTTCGGAGGCGCGAAAAAAAAAAAAAAAAGAAAAAAGTTCCTCCACCGCTGACACGATTTCGGCCGATTGAGTAGCCGAAACCGAAAGAGAAGAAAAAATGTCGTTAAACCGGAAGGTATTTCCTGTACAATGACGTAGGATTTTCGAAAAATATCCAAATCCAAGAAAATGGCGCAGTTGTGAAAAAAAAAACGTCTGTTTTCTTGCCTATAAAATGGTCGTTTTTTTTTTTTTTTTTTTTTTTTTTTCAATGCCAAATCGTCAATTTTCATCCAATCAATAATATCCTACACGTCATCGTAGAGTAAATATAATCAAGCGTACTCAGTTCAAATTTCAAGTCAATCGGATAATTGCTCTTTGAGTTGCAATGTCAGCAAAGGCCATAGCCGGGTAAGTAGGGAAAAATTGGCCCCGCATTTTTTCCAGCGAAATTTGGAGTATATTCTGAGGTATGAAAAAAAAAAACAAATTTTCGAAAAATTTCATCCCCGTCAACGCAATGGTTTTGGAAAAATGAATTTTTTTTAAATATCAAAAAAGCTCGAATGAACTCGAAAACTAACAATTTTCTATTGTATGTATAAAACTAAATATATCAGTACAGATATATAATTAAAATATATCAATAAAGTCTGTTTCTTTTTTTTTCACTGTGCCGTACCAAACCGATGATTTTGAAAAAATTATATAATCTAATAAGGGGGCCCAAAGATTATATGAAAAAATTTTCGTTATTGTACCCCAAGTGGATTATAGTAAAAAAAAAATAAAACAAGGAACATTATTTTTTTTTTCAAACCTTAATCTTTCGCAAGATGTTCTATAATTTTATTTCGTAACACGTTTGATCGTAACAAGATGAAAAAAAAAAAAAAATCAAATCGATCCACTGAACCGTTTCCGGAAACAAATTTTTTTTTTTTGATATTTAAAAAAAATTCATTTTTCCAAAACCATTGCGTTGACGGGGATGAAATTTTTAGAAAATTTGTTTTTTTTTTCATACCTTAGAATATACTCCAAATTTCGCTGGAAAAATTGCCCCCGCATTTTTTCCAGCGAAATTTGGAGTATATTGTAAGGTATGAAAAAAAAACAAATTTTCTAAAAATTTCATCCCCGTCAACGCAATGGTTTTGGAAAAATGAATTTTTTTTAAATATCAAAAAAGCTCGAATGAACTCGAAAACTAACAATTTTCTATTGTATGTATAAAACTAAATATATCAGTACAGATATATAATTAAAATATATCAATAAAGTCTGTTTCTTTTTTTTTCACTGTGCCGTACCATACCGATCATTTTGAAAAAATTATATAATCTAATAAGGGGGCCCAAAGATTATATGAAAAAATTTTCGTTATTGTACCCCAAGTGGATTATAGTAAAAAAAAAATAAAACAAGGAACATTATTTTTTTTTTCAAACCTTAATCTTTCGCAAGATGTTCTATAATTTAATTTCGCAACACGTTTGATCGTAACAAGTACCAAAAAAAAAAAATCAAATCGATCCACTGAACCGTTTCCGGAAAAAAAAATTTTTTTTGATATTTAAAAAAAATTCATCTTTCTAAAATCATTGCGTCGACAGGGATGAAATTTTCAGAAAATTTGTTTTTTTTTTCATACCTCAGAATATATTCCAAATTTCGCTGGAAAAAATGCGGGGGCAATTTTTCCCTACTTACCCGGCTATGGCCTTTGAAAAATCTCATTTCGAGGAAAAAACGCGTTTAAAGATTTAACCATTGATTTTTGCAAGATAAACTGATATTTACCATAAAAACCCAAAACCCAAACCCAATGAAAACCCAAACGAACTGTCGAAAAAGGGAAAAAAAAATCGATTTTTTGAAAGTGTCACATTGGTATAGCCCCTCAAGGGTTAACTCTAGCGGCCGAAAAGAAGGCCTAACTTTGAGGATTTTTTTTTTTTTTTTTTGGGAGTATAATAAAAGGAATGGGAATTCTTTTCAGAGGGATTATTCAGTATATCTTCAAGTATAGAATCTTTTTTTTTAATATTATTTTCGTACTAAATGACGGCGAGAGAGCCGATCTTCGAAATGATAAAAAAAAATTAAAAAAACACTTCCAGTAGCGGACAAATTTCTTGTGAAATACAAGAGCTGGAATGAAAAATCAGAAAAATTAAAAATCTTCTAGAACATTCAAGAACATTCTGGAAGCTTCAAGAACATTCAGGAGCAATCTGGAAGCTTCTAGAACATTCTGGAAGCTTCTAGAACATTCTGGGATCATTCTGGAAGCTTCTATAACATTCAGGAACATTCTGGAAGCTTCTAGAACATTCAGGAACATTAGGGAAGCTTCTAGAACATTCAGGAGCATTTTGGAAGCTTTTAGAACATTCAGGAACATTCTGAAAGCTTCTAGAACATTCTGGGAACATTCTGGAAGCTTCTAGAACATTCTGAAAGCTTCTAGAACATTCTGGAAGCTTCTAGAACCTTCTTGAAGCTTCTAGAACATTCTGAAAGATTCTAGAACATTCTGGAAGCTTCTAGAACATGCTAGAAGCTTCTAGAACATTCAGGAACATTCTGAAAGCTGCTAAAACATTCAGAGACATTCTGGAAGCTTCTCGAACATTCAGGAACATTCTGGAAGCTTCTAGAACATTCAGGAACATTCCGGCCAGTCTCGGCCACTTCGGCACTCGACTTTAGTCCATGTTTTGCGGTAAAAAAAAAACTGACAAACGCATTTACGTTGAACGAATGTTCGATATATATTTATCAATATTTTTTTTCTTCATCAGACGTTCCATACGCATTACATAATATTACATTTAATTCCAACAAATACCTAAGAATTTTCATTCGAGCTTTATTTGTAAAATACTCAATGCTTTTGGTTGTTTTTTTCTTGAAAAAAAAAAAAAAAAAAAAAAAAAAAAAAGCGGAGCCATCAAGGAGGAAAAATTCAAGAAAATCGACGACGCTACGCTCACGAAAAAATATGCCAAAAATCCGGCGTCGGGCAATGACGATGGGCTAGTAGTAAACGTGTCAAATAATTTCGGCAACTATGCGCCGGAAGCAACAAAAACGGAATTACACGTGAGAGGTTGCGGTCTCGATGAGACGAGAAAGCGCGAACGTTACGTTGGTGGTCCGAATTACGTCGAGTATTATTATCCTCGATCACGATTGAAGTGGGAGGAAAACGTAGTTACGGCGAATTGGGAGAAAAATCGTCGAAAATCATCGAAATGGCGTCCCTTCGGGATGATCGATTCGCAAGATATCGTGAAAAATGAATCACGCGTCGCGAGAGAAAGCAGAGTCTCGCTTTGGGAGATGAAACACGATTCGAGCAATAAAATAACCGTCCAGCCGATACACAATAATAATTTGTCTCAAAGGAGCTTGGACGAGATTGGCCTTCCCATTGGTACGAGAACTAGAATAATTAATGTAGTTTTAAGGAATTTATTTTATTAAAATATTATGCACAGACCCAATCCACCAGGTGTAGAAGTATGAAAGCGGTTTTTTTTTTTTTTTTTAATTGCACGTCAGTTTGAAAATGATGAAAAATATTTTCAAAATAATCTCCATTGCTATTTAGACATTTTTCCCCACCTCTCCGGCAGTTTGTGAATGCCACGCCAGAAGAAGAAAAAAAACAGTTCTTTCGAAGCGAGAACCAGTTGTCGAGCCATTTTCGTACATTTTCGAAATCGAAGCGTTGCTCAGCGAGAGCGTGTCCCATTGATGCGAATAGATGGAAATCGAACGGTGTCAAAGTCTGGAGACAATAAGCCGCGTGCGCTAGTATTTCCCAATTGAACGCCTCGATCGTTTCCCTGATCCGTTTTGCTGTGTGCGATGGAGCATTATCGTGAAGGAAAATGTGAAGTTTGCGTTGCCTTTTTCCATGTTCCGGTCGTTTTTCACGCAATGCTCGATTCAAATCGATCATTTGCCGTTGGCAGCGATCAGCGTTAAGGCAGTAGTCTGCTTTAGGAGCCGAAAAAAAAAGCGTTTTTTCAACAATTTTTTTGAAAGGGAAGGAAATGATTGCGGTAAACGAAATTTTGAGACGATAGTATATTATATTCAAGCTTTGAAAAACAATTTTTATTATTACAAATTATTGAAATTTGCCAAAGTTGTAACGATTTTTCTGGGGCGCCTGGAGTGTGCACTCGTAAATCGGTGCCGGTGATGGAGGTCGTGCGATGCATCTGAAACAGTGGAACCAAATCGTTTTTTTTAGTTTTTATAAGTTCCTTTTCTATATGAACTAAAAAAATACCGAAGAAATGACGAAATTCCAAATTTTTTCGAAGTTTGAACAAAAAAATTCACTTTTTTGAAGAAAAAAAATTCACTTTAAGTTGCAAAACAAGTAATTTAAATAGTACTTTTGTCCAACTTTTTTAGTTCAAATAGAAGATAATTCAATACTGAAGCTAGATCACTTTGGTTTTTTTTCGTTCGGACATATATTGTTTTTACTATCGCCGGCACCGTTTTCCAAAACTTGTGAAAATGAAAACTCGAGAAAACGGGCTGTAAAGTTCTGCCCGAGCATTCGCACCTGCTCGACGCTCGGCCGCTAAAACTGATCTAGCTTCGAAAATATGTCGAATTGGCATCTAAAATTTTGAACACATATTCTTGGATAGTTTTGGAATAGATTTAAGACAAAAACGAAAAATCGATTTTTTGAAGCCTGTAAAGCAGACTACTGCCTTAACGCTTTCACCAGGTTTTAGCAGCTCACAATAGATCACACCCTTCTGATCCCACCAAACACACCGAGCATTGTCTTCATTCCAAAGCGATATTTGGTCTTGCAGTGGATGTCGGATGGTTGGCCTGGATCAGGCCCCTGGCACTCAGCTCCGCTGGCTTGTCTCTCGATGACGCCAGCCGCTACGTGGCGCTGACAGTACTCCGCGCCGTCCGTGCTCTAGCATCAGACCCAAGGAGGTTAGAGTTGAAGGAGTCCGAACTCTTATGGAGAGACTTGAAGAAAAAAAAAAGTGGCTACAAAAACATGCACAAACAGGGATGGGCGCCAATATCGCTAAGGCCTCGAGAAGTGAGCTGCGCGTGACAGAGACGAAACAAATGAATTATGAGAAGAAGCTGTATGTGAGGCTGAAGCTCAGCTTACTTCTCGAGATCTTGGACGATAGTGGCGCTATCCCTGTAGGTGCATGTTTTTGTAGCCACTTTGGTAATGCACAGATCGGACTCCTTCTACTCTAACCTCCTTGGCCCTGGCACTCAGCCCACTGGCTTGTCTCTCGATGAAGCTAGCCGCTACGTGGCGCTGACAGTACTCCGCGCCGTCCGTGCTGTAGCATCAGACCACGGTCTTATAAACAGGTCTCTGGGCACAGAGGCTAAAATCTTGTGACACTAAGTGAGGCCAATTGAATTCCAAATTCCGCCACGTCGCTAGCGTCGGAGCGGCCGATTTGCTTATATATATATATACTAGTGTTGGTTGTGTTTGCTAGTATATTGTGCATAACCTCGTTGCCACCTTACCACACCGTACACCGACGGCCAACAAAGCGCGATGTATGCAGAGGGGCAATAAAAAATGAAGTTTCCTATTCTCAGCAGCCAAGAGCCAAATTAGTGAATCTTAAAACCCACGGGAGACTAATTCATCCGAATTCTACATTTTTTTCATCTAATCATGGCCATTGAGTCATCTTTTGCAAAGCATTGCCCTCAAGCGGATGTTTACGAGGTCACGGTCGATGAAATATGTTCGACCTACAAACTTTTCTTTTTCATGTGTAAAGCACGCCGATTCATTCCTTGCTACGGCAATTCACTATTATTTGCAAATGCGTATGCGTCAATTGACAGCACAGAGAACTGCGATAAGTTCAAAAAAAAAGTAGAGAAGTAAGAAAACAAGCAAAATTTTATAAACTATAATTACAGGACAAGGTGTATAGATTACCCAATATTTATTATTTATTGTTAAACAAGCGAATTGTTAACAATGTAAACTTAATTATTCATGTTTTTAATTCCCCTCATCTTCAACATGTTTTTTTTTTATATACCGTTTTTGAGATACGCGCATTTATTTGAAAGCAGTAACTCTTTTATCAAAAACATTTCAGTGGAGAAAAACTTCAACCCATCAATTTAAAAGTTGTAAGTACCATCCACTAATCGCCCTATTTTCGGTTAAAATTTTTAATTTTATTGTTTGAGTCATAATATATAATTGCTATGGATACATAGACATATATTTTTGTTCGAGTAATTATATATAAATGCTATATGTAATTATGTAAAGGATGTATTCTTATTACAACCATGAAGACAGTACACATGCGCTAGTATATCGCTCTCTGTCCCACAATCGGCTGCTCCGATACTAGCGCTCCAAGTAGCGTGGCCCCGTTTCGGAACTTAAGGCAGTAGTCTGCTTTAGGAGCCGAAAAAAAGCGTTTTTTCAACAATTTTTTTGAAAGGGAAGGAAATGATTGCGGTAAACGAAATTTTGAGACGATAGTATATTATATTCAAGCTTTAAAAAACAATTTTTATTATTACAAATTATTGAAATTTGCCAAAGTTGTAACGATTTTTCTGGGGCGCCTGGAGTGTGCACTCGTAAATCGGTGCCGGTGATGGAGGTCGTGCGATGCATCTGAAACAGTGGAACCAAATTTTTTTTTAGTTTTTATAAGTTCCTTTTCTATATGAACTAAAAAAATACCGAAGAAATGACGAAATTCCAAATTTTTTCGAAGTTTGAACAAAAAAATTCACTTTTTTGAAGAAAAAAAATTCACTTTAAGTTGCAAAACAAGTAATTTAAATAGTACTTTTGTCCAACTTTTTTAGTTCAAATAGAAGATAATTCAATACTGAAGCTAGATCACTTTGGTTTTTTTTCGATCGGACATATATTGTTTTTACTATCGCCGGCACCGTTTTCCAAAACTTGTGAAAATGAAAACTCGAGAAAACGGGCTGTAAAGTTCTGCCCGAGCATTCGCACCTGCTCGACGCTCGGCCACTAAAACTGATCTAGCTTCGAAAATATATCGAATTGGCCTCTAAAATTTTGAACACATATTCTTGGATAGTTTTGGAATAGATTTAAGACAAAAACGAAAAATCGATTTTTTGAAGCCTGTAAAGCAGACTACTGCCTTAAATGGCCTCACTTTTTGTCACACGACGGCCTATGCAAAGTATATGGGAGTGCCCAGACATGTTTATAAGACCGTGCATCAGACCCATCAGCCGCATCAATCCGGTTAACCTACCGTGGCCTTCACGGCCGGCGGGGGGGGGGGGGGGGGGGGGGGGGGGTTCAGGCAGGGCGGGAGTAGAGGCGCCGAAGCATGCCAGCGCCGCGCAGTGCGAACTAACTACGGCGCATAGAACAAAGAGAGGTACCCTGCGGGAAATCATAGGAGTGTCAGGGGGCTGGGCCTGGATTCATCCATGACCGACGCTCAGGATTCTCAAAATATATCCATTTTTTCATCACCCGTCACACGATTCGATGGAGAAATGACTTTCTTTCGTCGTGCAGGCATTTCACAACGTGGTTTTTTCCCATTTTCTTGATGTCTTTCGTTCAGTCAATGCCGAACTCATTTTTCCCACTTTCCGAATCTTTCCCATGGCTTTCAAACGAACGGAGACGGCTTTCTGCGTCGCGTTCATTCGATACGCGAGTTCTCGTTGACTTTGAGCATCATCTTCATCCAATGAGGCTCGCGATACGTTGTCTGCGAACTTTTACGGTGTGGTTTTGCCCACGCTCTTCTTTTCACGCGTCAAAATCACCACTTTTGAATTCTTCGAATCACTCGAAAAACACTGTGTGTGCTTTTACCAAGATCACGTTCACCGTAAACTTCGACACTGCATTCGATGCGATTCTGCAGCAGTTTTACTTCAAATGATGACGGAAAAAAACACCAATGATGTCCGCAAATCCGTAGTTCGTAGGCACGAAACTCGACACGTTTCAAGGTTATAGAAAGATATACCGGTGGAGGGAACTTTTGGGTTCTGTGTTGAAAAGCTTCGTCGGCTGTTTAGAGGAAGATGATGGCGCTGCTGAAGCGTTCTTACGGTCCCTAAACTGAGCGCTAGGTGTCGTCTATAGGGAAAATATCGCTTTCATACTTCAACAAACTGGTATGATAATAAAAAAAAAATAAATGATTTTCAAATGCAAGCAAACTTGTCAGGTATCGTGAGAAGAAAGCTTGACTATCTGAGCGGAGTTGCGCCACGTCAGACGATACCGGAAGTTGATGAAAAATTGAAACGAGACTTTGCTGATCTTGTTCTGGAAGGTTCGCGCATTGAACCAACGGAGAAGACTCCTCAGTCGAGCAAAAAACGCGACGAAAAAAGTGCCAAGAACACGTCGACACGTCTAAAGCGTCTTTATCACTACGAGCGCTATCCGAATAAAGGTAGGCAGGTGTAAAAAAATCGGCTCAATGCGATGTAATGTTCTCCGTCGAAGGACAGAAGCTTCGTTTCAATAAAGACGTATTTCATTATTGTGTAGAGTTATTATTGTCTCGAAGAAATTCAATTGATCGATTGTCAACTTGTTTGCGGTGAAGAAAAAATCCTCAAAAAGAGCGGGGGAAAACAAAAAAAAAACAAGAGAAAGCTCGTAAAATAAAAAAAAACTGGGTGGAAAAACAATTGTTCTGGGATGTTTTTTTAGACAGTGGTCATAGCAAGGAATTCATAGTTCCTGAATTGCCACGAGGCAAACAATTGAGCGTCGTTGTGTTGAGCACTTGGGGCGACGAACACTTCGTTGGATTGAACGGTATTGAAATTTTCTCAGCCACCGGTCAACGTGCAACTGTCACGGAAGTAAGTCTTCGTTTACTCAATGATCGGTCGAAGGGCGCAAAAAGAAAAGCCGATTTCGGGCATTTCGACACTAAAAGTAGTTATAAAAATAAAAAAAAAGAAGTAAAAAGTTCTGAGCGTTTTTTCGCTTTATTTCGACGATGAAAGTTAGGATTATCCGATTTGGATCAAATATGCGCCGTTTTGTTCGATTACTTTTGTCCATTTTGAAGGCAATTTCATAATTCCGCGATCGAAGAAGTCCTCGTCCCTGTTGGTAAAAAAAAAAAAAAAAACACTTGACCAGCTCATTTTCACAAGCCTCTCTTGAGGCCAGTTTTGTACGATGAAGGAAATTTTGCAAATGCTTGGAAAAGGTGATAATCGCTTGGTGGCAGGTCTGGACTATACGGCGGGGGTGGGATAGAACCTCCCATCCAAGCTCTCGGAGCTTCTGGCGCGTCGTTAAAGACGTGTGCGGCCTGGCGTTGTCTTGGAACACAACACCCTTCCTATTGGCCAATTCTGGCCGCTTCTGGTTCGATCGCCTGTTTTAATCTGGTCAGTTGTTGGACAGTAGAGGTCCGAATTGTGTGTTTGGCCCGATGGGAGCAGCTCATAGTGGATTATTCCCTTCCAAACCCACCAACACACACGCACACAGCAAACACCTTCTTGGCCGTTAATCCGGGCTTGGCAATCGTTTGGGCCGGCTTACCGCGATTCGACCACGATCTTTCTCGGCTTTTGTTCTCGTATGTGAGCCATTTTTCATCGCCAGTCACCATCCGCTTCAAAAATGCCCGATTACGTTACGTTTCAGCAAAGAATCGCAGCCATCAATTCGGGCCAAAAGCTTCTTTTTTGCGTCAATTCGTGTGGCACCCATACATCGAGCTTCTTCTTGAGACCAGCCTTATGCAAATGCTTCGAAAACGCTTTTCTGGCTAATCTTCAGTTCCTGGGCAATGGAATAAGTGCTCACATGCCGGTCCGACTCGACGATTTCCATGATTTTATCGACATTTTCGACGATTGGCCTGCCAGAGGCGTGCCTCATCTTCGACGTTCATATTTACCAGAACGGAATCATTGGAACCACCGCTTTGCTGAATGTTCTAGGGGCTTCCAGAATGTTTCTGAATGTTCTAGAAGCTTCCAGAATGTTCCTGAATGTTCTAGAAGCTTCCAGAATGTTTCTGAATGTTCTAGAAGCTTCCAGAATGTTTCTGAATGTTCTAGCAGCTTCCAGAATGTTCCTGAATGTTCCAGCAGCTTCCAGAATGTTCCTGAATGTTCTAGAAGCTTCCAGAATGTTCCTGAATGTTCTAGAATCTCCCAGAATGTTACCAGAATGTTCTAGAAGCTTCCAGAATGTTCCTGAATGTTATAGAAGCTTCCAGAATGTTCCTAGAATGTTCCCGAATGTTCTAGAAGCTTCCAGAATGTTTCTGAATGTTATAGAAGCTTCCAGAATGTTCCTAGAATGTTCCTGAATGTTCTAGAAGCTTCCAGAATGTTTCTGAATGTTCTAGCAGCTTCCAGAATGTTGCTGAATGTTCTAGAAGCTTCCAGAATGTTCCTGAATGTTCTAGAATCTCCCAGAATGTTACCAGAATGTTCTAGAAGCTTCCAGAATGTTCCTGAACGTTATAGAAGCTTCCAGAATGTTCCTGACTGTTATAGAAGCTTCCAGAATGTTCCTGAATGTTATAGAAGCTTCCAGAATATTCCTAGAATGTTCCTGAATGTTCTAGAAGCTTCCAGAATGTTCCTGAAGTTATAGCACGACGCACGGTTGTAAACCACGCTTACATTTATTATATATATATATATATATATATATTGGGAGTACAAATTAATTCGGTCCGTCTTCAAGAGATGGCTCTGGCTGTTATGAATGTTTCATAATGACAGCTGATTTCGGTGGTTTCAGAGAGGTTAGACAAGCAAACACCTTCTTGGCCGTTAATCCGGGCTTGGCGATCGTTTGGGCCGGCTCACCGCGATTGGACCACGATCTTTTTCCGCTGTTGTTCTCGTATGTTATCCATTTTTCATCGCCAGTCACCATCCGCGTTCAAAAATGCCTCGATTACGTTACGTTTCAGCAAAGAATCGCAGCCATCAATTCGGTCCAAAAGCTTCTTTTTTGCGTCAATTCGTGTGGCAACCATACATCGAGCTTCTTCTTGAGACCAGCCTTATGCAAATGCTTCCAAATGGTTTTTCTGGCTAATCTTCAATTCCTGGGCAATGGAACAAATGCTCGCATGCCGGTCCGACTCGACGATTTCCATGATTTTATCGACATTTTCGACGATTGGCCTACCAGAGGCGTGCCTCATCTTCGACGTCCATATTTACCAGAACGGAATCGGTTGGAAGCACCGCTTTGCTGTTGGCATTCGATACTGTATTGGCTTCGTAAACAAGCATACATTTTTTTTCGCCTCCTGCTCCGCCTTTTCACCTTGGTCGTAATCCTACTGAAGAATGTATCGAATTTTCTCTTTTTTTTTTTTACCTCCATTTTGGAACGCTGTACACACACACACACAACCGGCTTCACCAAACACAAAACTGTCAAAGAACTTTTTTTTGGTCACTAAATCATTTTAGATCATCATCATTTTAGAGATATGGCTCACTAAAGACATCTAGCGGAAAACGCTCAGAACTTTCAACTTCACCCAATATGTTTTTCATTTGTAAAGATTCGATTGAGTTGTTTTTTTTTTTTTTTTTTTTTTGGTTCGTTTGACTCGAAGATCAAACTCCAAGCTTCCGGCAGGAAGAATGCGCAAAAGTTGATAAAAATATTTGAAACTAATGGACTTTAGGAAAAGTGTACTTCATCGGAGCATTATTCCCCCCCCCCATTTTTCCTCCAAACACAATGGTTTTAGACAAAATCTGTATGGAACATAAAAGATCAATCTTTCGATAGGCTACAACTTTTGTAGGAGAGTTTTTTCTCCAAGATCAACATTTGTTGAAATAAAGTGGAAAAACGTTTTTGCAAAAAAAAAAAAAAAAAAATCACGTTTTCGTTAGTTTTGACGTTGAAAAATCAGATTTTCGGCTATTTCGCCACTATCGTATTCCGCGATCAGCGAGTCCACGATAAACGGGCTACGCGCGGAAATTCCAAATTAATCGGCGTTATTGAGCTTCGCGTGAAACTTTATCCATAGAAAAGTTCACAGAAGGTGGAAAAAGTAGTCTAGAAAAGTGTAGCTAAAAAAAAAAACGAACAGATCCAATGTAACACGACGGCTGGAAAACTGTTTTATGGTTTTTAGGTTCAATTCGCGCGGACCAGACTCTGGCGTTGGTTGGATGAAAAATTACTTCAAAGTTCACTTGTCGCGAGATTGCAAGATTCGTGTGTGCGCCGTAAAGTTTGCGAAAATCGTGAAAAAAAAAAAAAAACAAAAAACAACAACAAACAAACAAATAAAAACGAAAAATATTCAAAACGACAAAAACTACGCGTTTGCTTGGGTTTGTTTGGGCAGCAACGAGCAAAGCGACTTCTTCGAAGCATTTCCATTATACATCGTAAAGGAATGTTACGACCCAATGTAACGTGTCTTTCGCACTCTATTGCTTTATAACTAGCTCCCTGATTTAAAAAAAAAAAAAAAAAAAAAAAAAAACTACGTGTTTTTTTTGTTCTTATTTATCAAAACCTGCCATGAAGGCAGTAGTCTGCTTTAGGAGCCGAAAAAAAAGCGTTTTTTCAACAATTTTTTTGAAAGGGAAGGAAATGATTGCGGTAAACGAAATTTTGAGACGATAGTATATTATATTCAAGCTTTAAAAAACAATTTTTATTATTACAAATTATTGAAATTTGCCAAAGTTGTAACGATTTTTCTGGGGCGCCTGGAGTGTGCACTCGTAAATCGGTGCCGGTGATGGAGGTCGTGCGATGCATCTGAAACAGTGGAACCAAATCGTTTTTTTTAGTTTTTATAAGTTCCTTTTCTATATGAACTAAAAAAATACCGAAGAAATGACGAAATTCCAAATTTTTTCGAAGTTTGAACAAAAAAATTCACTTTTTTGAAGAAAAAAAATTCACTTTAAGTTGCAAAACAAGTAATTTAAATAGTACTTTTGTCCAACGTTTTTTAGTTCAAATAGAAGATAATTCAATACTGAAGCTAGATCACTTTGGTTTTTTTTTCGATCGGACATATATTGTTTTTACTATCGCCGGCACCGTTTTCCAAAACTTGTGAAAATGAAAACTCGAGAAAACGGGCTGTAAAGTTCTGCCCGAGCATTCGCACCTGCTCGACGCTCGGCCACTAAAACTGATCTAGCTTCGAAAATATGTCGAATTGGCATCTAAAATTTTGAACACATATTCTTGGATAGTTTTGGAATAGATTTAAGACAAAAACGAAAAATCGTTTTTTTGAAGCCTGTAAAGCAGACTACTGCCTGAAGTCAACTGCTTCGAGCCACGCAACAAAAAAATGCCAAATGATGTTCGATTTTTCCCGTTTCTCTTAGATTCGCGCAGTCCAGGAGGAGCGTGCGAAAAGATTTGTTGAACAAACAAAGGACGAAAGTACAGTTGAAAGACTCGTTAATGGAATTAATCGTACGACGGATGATTTAAATATGTGGCTGACAACGTTCACCGAAGGAAAACATCATTGCGTTAACATCAACTTTGACGAAGTTACAAGCGTGGCTCTAATTAGAATATGGGTAAACATATTCATTTTTCAGAATGACTAAAAAACTTCACTTGACTGACCAATATTTCATCAAGGCGGGATCCTGAATTAGCCGGTTCGAAAAATCGATATTTTGAGGAATTTTTTGTCGGGTAAAAAAAACAAAAGCAAGTTTAGCGAAATTTTCCGATTATTTTATTACATGTCTGAACATAAGAAAACAATTTTTTGTTAAAGAAAAATATCAACAGGCAACCGATTTTTATGCACATTCGTGCCACTGCTGTTTCCATGCGGCGCGACAAATGGAGCTCGTAATTTTCATCTGAAACAAAAAAACCAAAAACCATTTTAATTGTGACATATTTTTCTTCTATATGAACTAAAAAAAAAACGAAAAAAATTTTGAAATTTGAATGTTTTTTCGGGTTTGAAGTGGAAAATGTGCTTTTTGTGAAAAAAAAAATTATTTCAACTTGCTAAAAAAATTGTTAAGAATTTTTTTGTTCGACAATGTTTTTAGTTCAAATAGAAAAGAAAACGATACTGAAGCGAACAAGCTTTGGTTTGTTTCGATTGGACTTCTAGTTTTTTTGTAATCAGATACGCCAAATTAGAAAAATCGTAAAAACGAAAACTCGAGAAAAAACGGGCGCCCTAACTGCCCGAGCGCGCCCGTATACATGCTCGACACTCCACTACGTTCAGTGCTGTATCTTTGGAAATATTTCGAATTGGGCTATAAAACTTTGTCTAGACATTCTTAGATACATCAGGAATAGATTTAAACAATAAAAAAAAATCGATTTTTTGGACCTTCTAATTCAGGATCCGGCCTTAAGCCTATTTATCTATCTTCAGACTATCGCGTGTTGAAGGGTTGTGTGTCATGCACGAACCAATTGAAGAAAAAAAAAAGCCAGTCAGCTCCTATCCAAATGTGTATTAAAAAAATGAACCTTCAAATCACAGAAATGATAAAGCTAAACTCGTCGTATTCTCAATACTGTTGTATTCAGTTGTCGAAGGTCCAGAATCTTTTGGGACATTCTAGAACATTCTGGAACATTCTAGAGCATTCCCAAATATTCTGGAACATTCTAAAACATTATCGAACCTTCTTGAAGATTCTATAACATCTTGGAACATTCTAGAACATTTCTCGAAACTTCTGGAAGATTCTATAACATTCTGGAACATTCTAGAACATTTCTCGAACCTTCCGGAACATTCTGGAACATTCTAGAGCATTCCCAAATATTCTGGAACATTCTAAAACATTATCGAACCTACTTGAAGATTCTATAACATTCTGGAACATTCTAGAACATTTCTCGAACCTTCTTGAAGATTCTACAACATTCTGGAACATTCTAGAACATTTCTCGAACCTTCTGGAAGATTCTATAACATTCTGGAACATTATACAACATTCTCGAACATTTCGGAACATTCCAGAATGTTGTATAATGTCGAAGGTCCAGAATCTTCCGGGGCATTCTAGAACATTCTCGAGCATTCCCAAATATTCTGGAACATTCTGAAACATTCTCGAACCTTCTGAAAGATTCTATAACATTCTGGAACATTGTAGAACATTCTAGAGTATTCTCAAACATTCTAGAATGTTCGAGAATGTTTCCAGGATGTTCGAGAATTCTGAAACATACAACATTCTAGAATGTTCCGTAATGTTTTAGAATGTTGTGTAATCATGTTTTAGAATGTTCGAGAATGTTCAGAAAGATTCTGGAACATTCTAGAACATTCTCGTACCTTCTGGAAGATTCTATAACATTTTGGAACATTCTAGAGTATTCTCAAACATTCTAGAATGTTCCACAATGTTTCCAGGATGTTCGAGAATTCTGGATCATTCTGGAACATTCTAAAGCATTCCCAAGCATTCTGGAACATTCTAGAGCATTCCCAAGCATTCTGGAATATTCTAGAACATTCTAGAGTATTCTCAAACATTCTAGAATGTTCGAGAATGTTTCCAGGGTGTTCGAGAATTCTGGATCATTCCGAAACATTATACAACATTCTGGAATGTTCCAGAATGTTATAGAATCTTCCAGAAGGTTTGAGAATGTTCCAGAATGTTATAGAATCTTTCGGAAGGTTTGAGAATGTTCTAGAATGCTCCAGAATGTTAGAGAATGCTCTAGAATGTTCTAGAATATTCCAGAATGTTTCAGAACGTTTGAGAATGCTCTAGAATGTTCTAGAATGTGCCAGAATGTTTCGAGGCTGTTCGAGAAAGTTCTGGAATGTTTGAGAATCATTTGAGAAAGTTCTAGAAGGTTTGAGAATGTTCTAGAATGTTCCAGAATGTTTGAGAATGCTCTAGAATGTTCCAGAATGTTAGAGAATGCTCTAAAATGTTCTAGAATGTTCCAGAATGTTTCAGAACGTTTGAGAATGCTCTAGAATGTTCTAGAATGTGCCAGAATGTTTCGAGGCTGTTCGAGAAAGTTCTATAATTTCCCAGAATATCAATACAACTTACGACTTATGAACATTTCAGAATTACAATAAATCAAGGATACATTCCTACCAAGGTGCCAAGCACGTATTGCTTAGACTAGACGATATTTTGATATTCGACGGGGAAATAGCTCGTGCCTGTGGTGACATAACAGGCAATATCGACAAATTCGGAGATGTAAGTAAATCGAGGAATATTTAATGAAATTCCAATCCCAATTCCAGTTCCAATTCTTCGAGCAGAAAAATATTCGAATATTTCCATTGCAGACAATATTATTTACGACCGACGAACAAATTCTCGAATCTGTGTCGAAAAATGATGATGCTTTTTCGTGCATTGATGGGAAAAACGTTTCGTCCGGTTTACGAGAACTTGAGAGGCCCACAACTGGAGCTACGGATATAAGTGTAAGTCATTAGGATACGAGCGATTATTAATGGTGCATCAACGTCGGATTAAAATAATGTACACGCGCACGTGTACATGTTAAATAACAATTTACTTAAAAAAAAAAGCAATTGATTTTTCTTATGCCGCTACATGGATTTTCCCCTTAATCGAATAAATCAATTGACTTTAATAACATAATAATTGTAATTCCATACATTTGATTTCATAAATTTAATTTCATAAATTTAATTTCATAAATTCAATTTCATAAATTCAATTTCATAAATTCAATTTCATAAATTCAATTTCATAAATGTAATTTCATAAATTTAATTTCATAAGTTTAATTTCATAAATCCAATTTCATAAATTTAATTTAATAAATTCAATTTGATAACTTTAATTTCATAAATGTAATTTCTTAAATTTAATTTCATAAATTCAATTTCATAAATTTATGAAATTAAATTTATGAAATCTTATGAATTTATGAAAATTCATAAATTCAATTTCATAAATTCAATTCCATAAATTCAATTTCACAAATTCAATTTTATAAATTTAACTTCATAAATTCAATTTCATAAATTTATGAAATTAAATTTATGAAATCTTATGAATTTATGAAAATTCGTAATTCAATTTCATAAATTCAATTCCATAAATTCAATTTCACAAATTCAATTCCATAAATTCAATTCCATAAATTCATTTTCATAAATTCAATTCCATAAATTCAATTCCATAAATTCAATTCCATAAATTCAATTTCATAAATTTAATTTCATAAATTCAAGTTCATTAATTCAATTTTATAAATTCAATTTCATAAATTTAATTTCATCACTTCAATTTCATAAATTCAATTCATCAATTCAATTTCATCAATTCAATTTCATAAATTCAATTCATAAATTTAATTTCATAAATTTATGAAATTAAATGTATGAAATCTTACGAATTTATGAAATTTCATAAATTCTATTTCACAAATTTAATTTCATAAATTCAATTTCCTAAATTTCATAATTCAAATTAGTCTAATGAAATCAATAATAAGAGGGGGGGGGGGGGGGTGGGGAAGAGAAACCGACTCTTTACAAAGCGTGTCCTCAATCGACAGAATGGATATGTTCATGACGACAATCCTACGTCCGACGAGCTCAGTGAAACGAGTACGAACGACAGAAATACAATGTCAATTGCGTGCAAAGAAATTAAATTGATATTCCGGTCAAATTGGGGAAATCGAAGTATGATTGGTGAGTGAAAAAAAAAGGAACGTTAAAATGGAAACAGTAGTCACGTGAAGTATGTTTTTTTTTCACTTCACTTCACATCACGATAATTGAATTTCAAGGTCTCAATGGAATTGAATTGATCAATGACGTGTACACGCCAGTTCCTCTGTCTCTTGGAAATTTGGATTGTAACGAAGGCAACAAGAATATAATGAGACTCGTGGATGGCAATTACTTGACGACTGATCATCATTGCGCGTGGTCAATGGACTTTGGACACGAAAAAAACGTTATTCTGACGATTAGTTTCGAGGTCGAAACTTACGTAACAGGAATGAGATTCTGGAATTACAACAGTTCGATGGATCTGTCTTTTTGTGGAGTAAGAATATTTTTTTTTGTCTTTCGTTTTTTCTTTTTCAACGGGCAATTTTATTTTGTATTTTTTTTTTTTTTGCACAAATCTTTATCAACGACACGAGTCGCTTAATCTTTGGCGCATCGCAATAGTTTTCGAAATAACGAATTTGTCAATTCTTTATCCAGGTAAAAGAACTTCTCGTAATGTTGGACGCTAAACCATTGTTCGACAAAGATTTTCGTGGTTTTACATTGAGAAGAGCACCGGGTCATTGTCAGTACGATTTTTCACAAGAAATAAGTTTAATCAACAGACCAGTGTTTCGAGGATTGTCCGTCGATCAAGTTATTCCAAGCCCACGCGGGGATGTGCCGTTGATGGGTGAGTTCATGGATGAGGTGCACTTACACTTGTCCTCGATGTAGTCGTGATGTCATACTCGGGCGAATATTGTCCAGAATTTAGCAATTTTCGTTGCCCGTGTGTAAGCTCGCCTTAAGAAGATAAAAGAAGAAAAAAAAAAGAAAAACTAAGCGAACCGTGATTATAGCGTTAGGAACGACGTGCTAAATATAATCAAGTTTCTCCCTACTTTCATAAATTTAATTTCATAAATTCAATCTTATAAATTCAATTTCATCAATTTCATTTCATAAATTGAATTTCATAAATTCAATTTCATAAATTTAATTTCATCAATTCAATTTTATAAATTTAATTTCTTAAATTTAATTTCATAAATTCAATTTCATAAATTTAAGAAATTAAATGTATGAAATCTTATGAATTTATGAAATTTTATAAGTTCTATTTCACAAATTCGATTTCATCAATTTAATTTCATAAATTGAATTTCATCAATTTAATTTCATAAATTCAATTTCATCAATTTAATTTCATAAATTCAATTTCATAAATTTAATTTCATCAATTCAATTTCATCAATTCAATTTCATAAATTTAATTTTATAAATTCAATTTCATAAATTTAATTTCATAAATTTAACTTCATAAATTCAATTTCATAAATTTAAGAAATTAAATGTATGAAATCTTATGAATTTATGAAATTTCATAAGTTCTATTTCACAAATTCAATTTCATAAATTCAATTTCATCAATTCAATTTCATAAATTCAATCTCATAAATTCAATTTCATAAATTTAATTTCATAAATTCAATTTCATAAAGTTAATTTCTTAAATTTAATTTCATAAATTTAAGAAATTAAATGTATGAAATCTTATGAATTTATGAAATTTCATAAGTTCTATTTCACAAATTCAATTTCATAAATTCAATTTCATCAATTTAATTTCATCAATTCAATTTCATAAATTGAATTTCATCAATTCAATTTCATAAATTCAATCTCATAAATTCAATTTCATAAATTTAATTTCATAAATTCAATTTCATAAATTTAAGAAATTAAATGTATGAAATCTTATGAATTTATGAAATTTCATAAGTTCTATTTCACAAATTCAATTTCATAAATTCAATTTCATCAAATTAATTTCATCAATTCAATTTCATAAATTTAATTTCATCAATTCAATTTCATAAATTCAATTTCATAAATTTAATTTCATAAATTCAATTTCATCAATTCAATTTCATGAATTCAATCTCATAAATTCAATTTCATAAATTTAATTTCATAAATTCAATTTCATAAATTTAAGAAATTAAATGTATGAAATCTTATGAATTTATGAAATTTCATAAGTTCTATTTCACCAATTCAATTTCATAAATTCAATTTCATCAAATTAATTTCATCAATTCAATTTCATAAATTTAATTTCATCAATTCAATTTCATCAATTCAATTTCATAAATTTAATTTCATAAATTCAATTTCATAAATTTAATTTCATAAATTCAATTTCATAAATTTAATTTCTTAAATTTAATTTTATAAACTCAATTTCATAAATTCAAGAAATTAAATGTATGAAATCTTATCTACATACCGTTAAAAGAAATACGAATATCGTTGTTTTTTTATTTTCAGGCTTTAATTCTTAAGATATTTTGCTAACGATTTATGAAATTTTAAGAAAAAAATCATTTTTTTAAGCATCCAAAGTGGTTGCCTGCCTCAAAAAGTTCAGCGTCTGTTACATTTCATATTTCAGACTCGAGCAACGTCAACTACGAGACATCGACGATGCCTCAGGGCTTTGTTTATCAAATTATTATTTTTTCTACATGGGGAGATCCGTACTACGTTGGTCTCAATGGAATAGACATTTTTGATGCTCACGGGACAAAAATTGATTTAACCGAAGAGAGTGAGTTGCCCTCATCGAATGCTCATTGCGGCTGTTACGAATTTTCATTAATTTATTTATCATTCACTACAGATATTGCCGCGTATCCCGAAAGTGTCAATGTCATTGAAGGCATCGACAACGATCTCCGCACACCGGAAAAGCTCGTCGATGGCTTCAACGATTTCGACGATGGTCAGCATGCCTGGCTTGCTCCGATTTTACCAGGCGAGGTGAACACAATCTTTGCTTCGATCAAATTTTCATATATTCCATTTGTGTTATAAATTACTTTCTTTTTGGGCTCAGATAAACCGAGTTTACGTGATTTTTGATACACCGGTGACAGTTTCGGCAATGAAATTGTGGAATTATATGAAAACAACCGAGAGAAGGATAAAAGAATTTTGCGTGAGTATATTTCTCAAATCGGATTGAAACAAGACACTTTTTTTAAGAACGAAAACATAGCCAAGATTGACTTTTTTCTTTTTTTTTCCAAAAATAATACGTTTTGCTTACTAGAAATTACTTGAGAAGAATAAAATGGCCTGAGTGTCCGTGAAAAAATGTTAATTTTTGAAGATTTCGAGAAACATTAATAAAGTGGTCGATAATTTTACAAAAAAAAAAAAAAAATCTGAGATGTTTTAATTTTTATTAAAATTTATCGATTTTTTAGATTCTTTTAATTTTAAAAATAATTTGTTCTTTTATCAAAGACTTTTGTTTTTGAAATTTGAATAATTGTATCCATTAATAGCTACAATTAATATTTCCCCCATCCTCTCTCTCTCTCTCTCTCTCTCTCTCTCTCTCTCTCTCTCTCTCTCTCTCTCTCTCTCTCTCTAATCTAATCTAATCTAATCTTATTTAATCTAATCTATTCTAATCTAAATCTAATCTAAATCTAATCTAAATCTAACATAACCTAATCTAATCTAATCTAATCTAAATCTAATCCAATCTGATCTAATCTAATTTAATCTAATCTAATCTAAATCTAATCTAAGCTATTCTAATCTAATCTAATCTAGGCTAATCTAATATAATCTAATATAAATCTGATCTAATCTAAATCTAATCTAATCTAATATAATCTAATATATTCTAATCTAAATCTAATCTAATCTAACCTAAATCTAATCTAAGCCAATCTAATCTAATCTAATCTTATTTAATCTAATCTAAATCTAATCTAAATCTAATCTAAATCCAATCTAAATCTAATCTAAATCTAATCAAATCTAATCTAAATCTAATCTAATCTAATCTAATATAATCTAATCTAATCTAAATCTAATCTAAATCTAATCTAAATCTAATCTAAATCTAATCTAAATCTAATCTAAATCTAATCTAAATCTAATCTAAATCTAATCTAAATCTAATCTAAATCTAATCTAAATCTAATCTAAATCTAATCTAAATATAATCTAAATCTAATCTAAATCTAATATAAATCTAATCTAAATCTAATCTAAATCTAATCTAAATCTAATCTAAATCCAATCTAATCTAATCTAATCTAATCTAATCTAAATCTAATCTAATCTAATATAATATAATCTAATCTAATCTAACCTAAATCTAATCTAAGCTAATCTAATCTAAATCTAATCTAAATCTAATCTAAATCTAATATAAATCTAATCTAATCCTATCTAATCTAATATATTCTAATCTAAATCCAATCTAATCCTATCTAATCTAATATATTCTAATCTAAATCTAATCTAATATAATCTAATATATTCTAATCTAAATCTAATCTAATCGAACCTAAATCTAATCTAAGCTAATCTAATCTAAATCGAATCTAAATCTAAGCTAATCTAATTTAAATCGAATCTAAATCTAATCTAATCTAATCTTGTCTAATCTTGTCTAATCTAATCTAATCTAATCTAATCTAATCTAAATCTCATCTAAGCTAAGCTAATCTAATCTAATCTCTCCCCCCCCCCCCTATCTCGCTCTCTCTCTCTCTCTCTCATGGGAATATTGGAAATGATTTCTTCTTTCAGATCCTCGTGGACGATCTTTTGATCCACAACGGCACGCTCGACGCGAATCGTCCCAATGACATTATTCACTTCAACACCGAAAATAACAATACTTGTAAACAAGAATGTGGATCAGCGTGGTACGTAAAAGAAATTCATAAATTGGTAAGTTCGGCTGTATTGAAAAAAAAAAAAAACATTCAATTTAACATTATTTTATTCGATATTTTCCAATAGCACGGAACAAGACATACGCTTGTTAAATTTCGAACGAAGCACAAAGTTCATTGGAGAATCGAATCCCGATCCTTGTCTGCGACCCTCGACTTCTCTGCCTCCGAAAATCATACATCATCGTTCCGCATAAACGCATTACGATGCGTTTGCTGAGGCAACGATTAGAATGGGCATCGGAGAGAGCTCGTTGGAAAAAAAATGCCGAATGGCATTGCAAAGTTCATCGATGCGAGTCGATGGAAATTTCAATAGTGCGGGGGCGGGGGGGGGGGGGGGCGAGCAAACGCGAGAGAAAGTGGGTGCAGGTGGAGAGAAAAATAAAACTGAACGTTCATTTACAAAAGTGTAAATAATTAATCATTAAAAATTATCAAATCAAATTATTAAAATGTAATATAATAATTATTAAATTAAATTATTAATAATTATTAAAATATAATTTAATAATTTTCCTATGACACAATTAACGTACCGAGCGCTTTGACAGTTTTTTCATAACATTCTTAACATTAATTTTCACACTATTTCGCGCGTAAAATTGCCGATCATCAACGAACTTATCTCTCTGTGTTGAAAAGTATTATTCTTTTTTTTTTTTTTTTTTTTTTCAATTGTGAATTACACGAAAAACGGTGCAGACGATCGTTTTGGTAATTTTTATGATGCATTCGGTACGCGACAAAGAAGCTCTTCTGTACAAATTTCATCGCAAATGCACATTTCGTCAATCGTCCCGCGTCGACTCTTTAAAAAAAAAAATCATTGTCCATTACCGTTATTCCAAATGATTAATATATATTTGGCCATTCTCGTTATCTCATCCGAGCCGCGTTAGGTGCAAATCGCAAGAAGCTTTACACGTAATAAAGAAAGGTCCCTCTTGGCCCGGCAAAAAAGTGGACGGAATAATGTGGTACGTTCCACCTGGTGCGTTCTGAAGCTCGAGATAAACGAAGCCCGACCTGAAAAAATTAAAATAAAATAAAAACATAGAGTAATTTTTTTGTAATTTCTTAAAAACAAAAGTAAAGTTGAAAAAGTAATTTTCGTAAAAAGAAAAAGTAAAGTTGAAAAAGTAATTTTCGTAAAAACAAAAGTAATGTTGAAAAAGTAATTTCGTAAAAACAAAAGTAATGTTGAAAAAGTAATTTCGTAAAAATAAGAGTAAAGTTGAAAAAGTAATTTCGTAAAAATAAGAGTAAAGTTGAAAAAGTAATTTCGTAAAAATAAAAGTAATGTTGAAAAAGTAATTTCGTAAAAATAAGAGTAAAGTTGAAAAAGTAATTTCGTAAAAACAAAAGTAATGTTGAAAAAGTAATTTCGTAAAAACAAAAGTAAAGTTGAAAAAGTAATTTCGTAAAAACAAAAGTAATGTTGAAAAAGTAATTTTCGTAAAAACAAAGGTAAAGTTGAAAAAGTAATTTTCGTAAAAACAAAGGTAAAGTTGAAAAAGTAATTTTCGTAAAAACAAAAGTAAAGTTGAAAAAGTAATTTTCGTAAAAACAAAAGTAAAGTTGAAAAAGTAATTTTCGTAAAAATAAGAGTAAAGTTGAAAAAGTAATTTTCGTAATTTCGTAAAAAGAAAAAGTAAAGTTGAAAAAGTAATTTTCGTAATTTCGTAAAAACAAAAGTTGAAAAGGTAGATTTCGTAATTTTGTAAAAATAAAAGTAAAGTTGAAAAAGTAATTTTCGTAATGTCGTAAAAACAAAAAGTAACGTTGAGAAAGTAATTTTCGTAATTTCGTAAAAACAAAAGTTGAAAAAGTAATTTTCGTAAAAAAATCGTCAAGTTGAAAATATAATTTTTGTAATTTCGTAAAAACAAAAGTAAAGTTGAAAAAGTAATTTTCGTAATTTCGTAAAAACAACAGTTGAGAAAGTATTTTTCGTAAAAAAAATCGTAAAGTTGAAAAGATAATTTTTGTAATTTCGTAAAAACAAAAAGTAACGTTGAAAAAGTAATTTCCGTAATTTTGTAAAAAGAAAAAGTAAAGTTGAAAAAGTAATTTTCGTAATTTTGTAAAAAGAAAAAGTAAAGTTGAAAAAGTAATTTTCTAAAAAGAAAAAGTAAAGTTGAAAAAGTAATTTTCGTAATTTTCGTAAAAATGAAAGTAAAGTTGAAAAAGTAATTTTCGTAATTTCGTAAAAATGAAAGTAAAGTTGAAAAAGTAATTTTCGTAATTTTGTAAAAAAGAAAAAGTAAAGTTGAAAAAGTAATTTTCGTCATTTTCGTAAAAAAAAAAAAAAAAAGTAAAGTTGAAAAGGTAATTTTCCTAATTTCGTAAAAACAAAAGTAAAGCTGAAAAAGTAATTTTCGTAATTTCGTAAAAACAAAAGTAAAGTTGAAAAAGTATAATTTTCGTAATTGTAAAAGTAATTTAGTGCAAGTGTCGCAATTCATCGAAATGTAAAAATCAGCAAAAAGGAAGGCATTACGAACCTAAAAGGTCCCGAAGTTTTGTTACCGAATGAGGAAATATTTTCGGAAACAGGGATAACTTCGAAACCGATCTGATATTGCTTCGGTCCTTTTAAAATGACTAGCAAGTGGTTGTTGCTCGTAGTACCTTCGAGGATCAATTGATAACGTGGATTGTTGCTGTGAGTTGCGGGATGATTGCTACAGCCTCCGGCACTTTCACCGATCCACTGACCATCCGTTATCTGCGAATTTCAAACCATTTTTAATTTTTTTTTTTTAAAGATAATTATTTTTACACGCTAATTAAGAAAAGTTTCATACAAATGTCGCCAAGTATTTGCTCTACTCGCCTCTTTCTCGAATTTGTAAGGATCTTCGATCTTGCGCAAGATGAAAGGACAAGTGCCGTATGCACGGAGAGTGTAATAAATCGTATTCATATTTTCGTATTGTGATATGACTAGCGTGTAACGCGAATCGCTCTTAACGTCCAATTTTAATTTCGATAAATAATGCGGACTGTTTATTCGTACGCCATCGATGTAGGGCGGCGGATCGTCTGTGAAAAAAAAAAAGAAATACGACGAAAATTTATCGAGGCGAGAAAATCCTTTGGAATTTTCAAACAAAATATCCAACTGTTTGGGTTTAAATTTAAACTGTTTAATTATGTAATAAATTGTATCTAAAGTTTCATAAATATTTATGAAACTTTAAATACAATTTGTTACATAATTAAAGTGTTTGGGTTTAAATTGAACAGTTTAATTTAATTAAATCGCATTAAGCTTAATTAAATCGTTTAATAAAATTAATTTATTACGCAATTAAACTGTTTGGGTTTGAATTAAACAGTTTAATTAAATTAAATCACATGAAGTTTAATTAAATCGTTTAATAAAATTAATTTAAACAGTTTAATTATGTAATAAATTGTATCTAAAGTTTCATAAATATTGATGAAACTTTAAATACAATTTGTTACATAATTAAAGTGTTTGGGTTTAAATTGAACAATTTAATTTAATTAAATCGCATTGAGTTTAATTAAATCGTTTAAATTATTTTTGTCATTTAATAAAATTAATTTGCAAAAATTACATTGTTACATAATAAAATTAATTTATAACATAATTAAACTGTTTGGGTTTAAATTTGAACCGTTTAATTATGTAATAAATTGTTTGGGTTTAGACATTTTTATTTAAATTAAATCACATGAAGTTTAATTAATTTTATTAAACGACGTTTGATTAATTTTCATTAAACGACGAAATTAAATTAAACGAAACTTAATTTAAAAAAAACGAAATTACATTAAATAGCCACCTTCGAAAAATGTTCGAAGGTGGCTATTTTTTCGTCCACCACATATACATTCGCCCCTCTCAAGATTTGAAAAAAAAAACTCACGCGGATAGTAAACGCGTTTCCCATCATTTTTGTAAACCAGTACAGTGATGTATTCTTGATTTTGTCGAAAATCGGCGATATCGGTAATGTGCCTCGTCAAAAGAATCCAAATAGCGCCGGTTATACCGGGCTGAACCTCCAACGTGAATTGTGGATTACAGCCGATGTTGTATCTATCTTTGATCGGCCCAACACCGGCCTGCCACATTCTGCAAAAAAAAAAAAAAAAAAAAAAAAAAACCAAAATGAACCGTCAACTATGCAGTACACTTTAGTCAAAGGCCATAGCCGGGTAAGTAGGGAAAAATTGCCCCCGCATTTTTTCCAGCGAAATTTGGAGTATATTCTGAGGTATGAAAAAAAAAAACAAATTTTCTGAAAATTTCATCCCCGTCAACGCAATGGTTTTGGAAAAATGAATTTTTTTTAAATATAAAAAAAAAAAAAAAAAATTTCCGGAAACGGTTCAGTGGATCGATTTGATTTTTTTTTTTGGTACTTGTTACGATCCAACGTGTTAGGAAATAAAATTATAGAACGTCTTGCGAAAGATTAAGGTTTGAAAAAAAAATAATGTTCCGTGTTTTATTTTTTTTTTAACTATAATCCACTTGGGGTAGAATAATGAAAATTTTTTCATATAATCTTTGGGCACCTTATTAGATTATATAATTTTTTCAAAATGATCGATTTGGTACGCCACAGTGAAAAAAAAAGAAACAGACTTTATTGATATATTTTAGTTATATATCTGTACTGATATATTTAGTTATATATATATATATATATATATACAATAGAAAATTGTTAGTTTAATTAACAAATTGAAGTGAGAAAGCCTCATGTGCGTCCTTGAAAATTTCAATCTTCAAAAGTTCTGGTTCATTCTCGACACATTGGAAAAAAAGTATACCGGTGTTTCGTGGAATACAATCCAAATAAAAATGGATGTGTGGTAATAACACGATATGCTTGTGAGTGTGCTAACGGCAAAAGAGCTGTTGGTTGCTGCTCGCATATCGCTGCAATCATATATTATTTAGCCCATGGGCGATATTTATCAAAAATCATCAAGCCGGCCCACATATTAAGGCAGTAGTCTGCTTTACAGGCTTCAAAAAATCGATTTTTCGTTTTTGTCTTAAATCTATTCCAAAACTATCCAAGAATATGTGTTCAAAATTTTAGAGGCCAATTCGACATATTTTCGAAGCTAGATCAGTTTTAGTGGCCGAGCGTCGAGCAGGTGCGAATGCTCGGGCAGAACTTTACAGCCCGTTTTCTCGAGTTTTCATTTTCACAAGTTTTGGAAAACGGTGCCGGCGATAGTAAAAACAATATATGTCCGATCGAAAAAAACCAAAGTGATCTAGCTTCAGTATTGAATTATCTTCTATTTGAACTTGAAAAAGTTGGACAAAAGTACTATTTAAATTACTTGTTTTGCAACTTAAAGTGAATTTTTTTTCTTCAAAAAAGTGAATTTTTTTTTCAAACTTCGAAAAAATTTGGAATTTCGTCATTTCTTCGGTATTTTTTTAGTTCATATAGAAAAGGAACTTATAAAAACTAAAAAAAAATTTGGTTCCACTGTTTCAGATGCATCGCACGACCTCCATCACCGGCACCGATTTACGAGTGCACACTCCAGGCGCCCCAGAAAAATCGTTACAACTTTGGCAAATTTCAATAATTTGTAATAATAAAAATTGTTTTTTAAAGCTTGAATATAATATACTATCGTCTCAAAATTTCGTTTACCGCAATCATTTCCTTCCCTTTCAAAAAAATTGTTGAAAAAACGCTTTTTTTTCGGCTCCTAAAGCAGACTACTGCCTTAAGTCAACTGTTCGAAAGTGACAATACCAATGTAGTAATCGAAGAGGACAGCGATGAAGATTGAAATTTTCAACGACGCACATGAGGCTTTCTCAGTTCAATTTGTTAATTAAACTAACAATTTTCTATTGTATATATATATATAAGTAAATATATCAGTACAGATATATAACTGAAATATATCAATAAAATCTGTTTCTTTTTTTTTCACTGTGGCGTACCAAACCGATCATTTTGAAAAAATTATACAATCTAATAAGGTGCCCAAAGATTATATGAAAAAATTTTCGTTATTGTACCCCAAGTGGATTATAGTAAAAAAAAAATAAAACAAGGAACATTATTTTTTTTTTCAAACCTTAATCTTTCGCAAGATGTTCTATAATTTTATTTCGTAACACGTTTGATCGTAACAAGTACCAAAAAAAAAACAATCAAATCGATCCACTGAACCGTTTCCGGAAATTTTTTTTTTTTTTTTTTTTGATATTTAAAAAAAATTCATTTTTCTAAAACCATTGCGTTGACGGGGATGAAATTTTCAGAAAATTTGTTTTTTTTTTTCATACCTCAGAATATACTCCAAATTTCGCTGGAAAAAAATGCGGGGGCAATTTTTCCCTACTTACCCGGCTATGGCCTTTGAATTTTCAAAGTCACCTCTGTGCAAACTTTTAAGGCGCTGGAAAAATGTTTCATTACGAAAATACAAACCTCAGTACGAGGAATCGTGCAAACGATGAAAAAAAAAAAAAAAAAAACTTACTGATGTATGCAATAAGTGTAGTTGAACAAGCCGGGATTCCAATTGAGATAAAAAACATCGAAGAATTGGCATATACTGTCGTAATCGATCCAAAATATCCCGTTGTCAAATTGCGACGCCGAATCCGGATCGTAATTGAGTGTTTTTCGTAAATCCTGCGTCCAATGATAAGTATCGTGCTCCGAATAATTGCCGCGCCATCTTAGATGAGACCATGGATTTTTCAATTGCAACAATCTCGTGCCCTGAGAAACGAAATGGAATGACGTTTTTTCTTCTTCCTTTTTATAAATCACAGTGACTGGAGTTTTTTTTATCGACAATCTCTATTTATTTCAAATATAAATCAGTTTATTCGCTGGTCGTTGTACTCTACTTCTTCTCATACGCGGAAAAAAAAAAACAAAAAAAACGAACTCACGTCAATTTGTTTGATATCGAGAACAGCGTAGGCGTGAGTAGACACGAGACCGGTTCTATCGGCAACCGAATCGGACAATTCGCCGGTAGCTACGGTCAAGAGAACGTCACCTTTGGGCCATCGTAAGAAAAGATTTCGAAAGAGGCCGTCTTTGTTGAAATCTGGCTCGTTTGGCCTGATTGCCCATCTCTCCGGTATCCAACCGGTGAGCGCGTGCAAATCTATGTTCTAAATTTAAGCAAATGTTTATTTAACCCTTTGAAGCATAATGACATATACCGGTATGTCCACCTACTTCCACTCTGTTTTTTTTTTCTTGAATAAAAAGCATTTTTTAGCCCATAACGACGAATGTAAATCAGAGTTGTGAAAATAGTAATTTTAAAGTAATGCATTACTCGTTACTTTAAATAATGTGTATTGGATAAGTTCTCCATTACAAATGAGAAAAGTAGTGTGTAATGGTTGCATGATCCATTACAAATTTCAAAAAGTAACGTGCAATGATTGCATGATCCATTAGAAATTTCAAAAAGTAATGTGTAATGGTTGCACGATCCATTACAAATTTCAAAAAGTAACGAGTAATGGATGCACGTTCCATTACAAATTTTAAAAAGTAATTTCTAATGGATGGCATGTTCCATTACAAATTACAATTGATAAAAAGTAATTTGTAGTGGAGAATATTCCATTACAAATAGCAAAATTGCCGTGCTTGCGTTAGAAATTTGCACATTTGCCAAAAGTTGCTGTCTTATTATTTAATTTCGCTCACTAAAAGTTCTTTCAAGACTAATTCATTTTTTTTTTGCTTGAAGCTCAATAACGCAGACGTAAAACGTTCAAATTAGAAGTTCGCACATTACTTTCACCTTGCTGTTTTACACAGACAAAGCTATCTACACGAGAAACGACGATACTTTTAAAGACACGGGCGAAGTTGCAAGCAAAAGCTGGTTACAAATAATGAAAAAAAAAACTGCATATTGCAATTGATCTGATATGACATATTGTCTCGCATGATTTTTCGAAGTTTTGAGATATATATAAGAATTTTTCGAGCATTAACTTTGAAAACTGGAAAACACATACTTTTTATCACGAAGCTTCCTCTTTAAAAAAACAAAAATTATGTGTAACGAATGCGTGCCTCATTGAGCATTGAAAAAGTAATATATCTTCAAAAAAATGTCACCGATTTTTTCGGTTTTTTTTTTTAACGGCCATATTTATTTTTCTAATGGACAAAACTCAATTTTGACCCCGGATTCTGAAAGATTACACATAAAAGTATGGAAGATCATGACTTTGATTTGAGAATTAATTTTTTTTTGATGATACAAATCTGGCTTGTAAATGAGAAAAACTCTACTTTCTCGTATAGATAGCTTTGCCAGTGTAAAACAACAAAGCGAAAGCAATGTGCAACATTCTAGTATAAACCTTTTTTTCGTCTGGTCGAGTTTTATGCAGAAGAAAAACGAATTTACTTAAGGCAGTAGTCTGCTTTACAGGCTTCAAAAAATCGATTTTTCGTTTTTGTCTTAAATCTATTCCAAAACTATCCAAGAATATGTGTTCAAAATTTTAGAGGCCAATTCGACATATTTTCGAAGCTAGATCAGTTTTAGTGGCCGAGCGTCGAGCAGGTGCGAATGCTCGGGCAGAACTTTACAGCCCGTTTTCTCGAGTTTTCATTTTCACAAGTTTTGGAAAACGGTGCCGGCGATAGTAAAAACAATATATGTCCGATCGAAAAAAAACCAAAGTGATCTAGCTTCAGTATTGAATTATCTTCTATTTGAACTAAAAAAGTTGGACAAAAGTACTATTTAAATTACTTGTTTTGCAACTTAAAGTGAATTTTTTTTCTTCAAAAAAGTGAATTTTTTTTTCAAACTTCGAAAAAATTTGGAATTTCGTCATTTCTTCGGTATTTTTTTAGTTCATATAGAAAAGGAACTTATAAAAACTAAAAAAAAATTTGGTTCCACTGTTTCAGATGCATCGCACGACCTCCATCACCGGCACCGATTTACGAGTGCACACTCCAGGCGCCCCAGAAAAATCGTTACAACTTTGGCAAATTTCAATAATTTGTAATAATAAAAATTGTTTTTTAAAGCTTGAATATAATATACTATCGTCTCAAAATTTCGTTTACCGCAATCATTTCCATCCCTTTCAAAAAAATTGTTGAAAAAACGCTTTTTTTTCGGCTCCTAAAGCAGACTACTGCCTTAATATGTGGGCCGGCTTGATGATTTTTGATAAATATCGCCCATGGGCTAAATAATATATGATTGCAGCGATATGCGAACAGCAACCAACAGCTCTTTTGCCGTTAGCACACTCACAAGCATATCGTGTTATTCCCACACATCCATTTTTATTTGGATTGTATTCCACGAAACACCGGTATACTTTTTTCCAATGTGTCGAGAATGAACCAGAACTTTTGAAGATTGAAATTTTCAAGGACGCACATGAGGCTTTCTCACTTCAATTTGTTAATTAAACTAACAATTTTCTATTGTATATATATATATATATATATAACTAAATATATCAGTACAGATATATAACTAAAATATATCAATAAAGTCTGTTTCTTTTTTTTTCACTGTGGCGTACCAAATCGATCATTTTGAAAAAATTATATAATCTAATAAGGTGCCCAAAGATTATATGAAAAAAAAATCGTTATTGTACCCCAAGTGGATTATAGTAAAAAAAAATAAAACAAGGAACATTATTTTTTTTTCAAACCTTAATCTTTCGCAAGATGTTCTATAATTTTATTTCGTAACACGTTTGATCGTGACAAGTACCAAAAAAAAAAAAAATCAAATCGATCCACTGAACCGTTTCCGGAAAAAAATTTTTTTTTTTGATATTTAAAAAAAATTCATTTTTCCAAAACCATTGCGTTGACGGGGATGAAATTTTCAGAAAATTTGTTTTTTTTTTCATACCTCAGAATATACTCCAAATTTCGCTGGAAAAAATGCGGGGTCAATTTTTCCCTACTTACCCGGCTATGGCCTTTCTTTTATTTTTCCACCAAAGTAAAAAAAAAATGTCATTTTGGCTTCGAAAGGGAATCAAAGCACTATTTTTTTAAGTCGGTGGACACGATTTCTCAAAAACTAATGCACCGATCCATGAAATTTTGCATTTCCCAAATTTTTTGATGAAATAAGAAAAAAAAAATATTGTTTAAATGTTGCTCTTTTGTGTACTTAATATTTTGAATAAAATAATTTATTACATTTAAAACAAAATTAGAGAAAATATGCTTTTTTTTTTTTTAAAGCACGTTTTCCAAAGAATTACCAAAAAAAAAGAAAAAAAAAATCGTCCATGGAACTTTTGAAAGTCAAGCGAAAAATTGAATAAATTTGTGTCCTAATTTTCTCAATTTTTCCTCAGAGAGACTTCGAGCTTTTCCGTTTTTTTTTTTCTGCATTGTTCCTCAAACATTTTTCGCTAAGTTGCAGCCGATTGAAAATTGCACTAGAAAATTTTGCATATTTTTCGATCCTTCAACTTTCGTAGCTAGTTAGGGAAGAAAAATTTCACAATTTGTTATAGAAACGAAAAAAAAAAAAAAAAAAAAAAAAAAAAAAAAGTGCCAAAACGTACGCTGTTGGATCCTGGAAAGTCGTATCCTCCCATCACCTTCAAGTATGCCTTTTCGAGCAAGGAAATCCACAATTCGCCCCGATTGTTCGAATACGAGCACAGCAATTGACTTTCACGTCCAATTGGCAAAAAATCGTCGATTACCACTTTTCGCTTTACACCATTTATGTGTAATTTCACCATGTACTTTCCTAGTATAATTATCAAGTATTTTATTTTACGAAACCTTTTTTTTTTTTTTTTTCTCGAATTTTGCCAAAAGATATTTACGATTAAGGCAGTAGTCTGCTTTACAGGCTTCAAAAAATCGATTTTTCGTTTTTGTCTTAAATCTATTCCAAAACTATCCAAGAATATGTGTTCAAAATTTTAGAGGCCAATTCGACATATTTTCGAAGCTAGATCAGTTTTAGTGGCCGAGCGTCGAGCAGGTGCGAATGCTCGGGCAGAACTTTACAGCCCGTTTTCTCGAGTTTTCATTTTCACAAGTTTTGGAAAACGGTGCCGGCGATAGTAAAAACAATATATGTCCGATCGAAAAAAAACCAAAGTGATCTAGCTTCAGTATTGAATTATCTTCTATTTGAACTAAAAAAGTTGGACAAAAGTACTATTTAAATTACTTGTTTTGCAACTTAAAGTGAATTTTTTTTCTTCAAAAAAGTGAATTTTTTTGTTCAAACTTGGAAAAAATTTGGAATTTCGTCATTTCTTCGGTATTTTTTTAGTTCATATAGAAAAGGAACTTATAAAAACTAAAAAAAAATTTGGTTCCACTGTTTCAGATGCATCGCACGACCTCCATCACCGGCACCGATTTACGAGTGCACACTCCAGGCGCCCCAGAAAAATCGTTACAACTTTGGCAAATTTCAATAATTTGTAATAATAAAAATTGTTTTTTAAAGCTTGAATATAATATACTATCGTCTCAAAATTTCGTTTACCGCAATCATTTCCTTCCCTTTCAAAAAAATTGTTGAAAAAACGCTTTTTTTTCGGCTCCTAAAGCAGACTACTGCCTTAATCGAGGACACGATACTGCAATTTCTTGACATTGAAAAGGCTTTTTTTTTTTTCTTTTTTTTATAATATACTTACCGTAAGGATTGTAGATGGGTTTATTGTTGCGGTTTTGCGGATAAATCGTTGACGTAATTAAGGCACGACCGAATCTTTTCTCATACTGTGCGCTAACGGCCAAAGAAGCGACGAACGAGCAATCGGACACAACCTGCACGATCCAAACATGGGACACGATAAAAAAAAAAAAAGTGGTTCAAACGAAGAGCGTCGATTTGGAATTTTTGTAAAATTTAAATAAAATTTAAAGAAAAATTCTCCCTCGATGATTTTCGTTTTACTCACCGTCTGCTTTATGCTGTAATAATCAACATGATTTCCCATTACCATCATGGGCGTCAAGCCTTCGTCCGCAAATATTTCGCTCGGTCTTGACCAACGAGCAAAGTCAATTTGTTGCTTAGGCGCGAGTTCAAATAGTCCATCGGGATCAACGAACAACGCATTGAATTGAAAACGTTCCGCAAGATCGCCTCGCATGAATGGCACAAATTCGTTGTCGTTTATACGCGACGTGTGATACAATACGCGTTTTTCTTCATCCGTATAATTGCCAACCGGACCCATGACCTTGAGGTGAGCGCTACTGCCGCGATGCAACGAAGGTTTTGCGGACGAGGCTGCAAAAAAAAAAAAAAAAAACAAAAAAAAAACAAATCAATTCCATAAACGAAACAATCGAAGTTCCGTAAAAAAAAAAAAAAAAAAAAAAAAACAAAGGTCAATAAATATTTATTTTCATACCTTGCGTAACAAATGGATCCGGCGAAGTCGACGATGCATGTACAACCGTACTCGGACAAGGAAGAACCGTTTCCGGCACGGGTGGTAAATTTTTCAACAATTCCAAAGAATCGTCGAAATCGTTTTCACTTTTTTTACCCTCTAGAGATTCGGCTCTTGTTATGGCAAGTTCTGTCAATTCCTTCAATTTGTCCTTAATTACAGGATCGTTTAGTTGCTTTCTCTGAAAACGTTATTCATTGGTCGGCTAGTGTTGACGAAACTATCCGTATAATTATGATTTACATTGAGACTATAAGGCAGGGTGTTTAATTTTTGACGAGAACTGAAAGCGACGTTTCACAATTTTTACATTCTGGGACGTAAAAGACCTCTTTTACGTCCTCGGACGTAAAGGACCTTTTTTTTTTACGTTCGAGGACCTAAAGGACCTCTTTTACGTCCTAGGACGTAAAAGACCTCTTTTACGTCCTGGAACATAAATGACCTTTTTACGTCCTAGGACCTAAAGGGGCTTTTTTTACGTTCGAGGACCTAAAGGACCTTTTTTTTACGTTCTACGATCTAAAGGACGTCTTGGATAACCCGACTCTCTTTTACGCCCTAGGACCTAAAGGACATCTTTTTACGTCCTAGGACGTAAATGACCGTTCTTACGTTCTAGGACGTAAATGACCGTTCTTACGTTCTAGGACGTAAATGACCGTTTTTACGTTCTAGGACGTAAATGACCGTTTTTACGTCCTAGGACCTAAAGGACCTCTTTTACGTCCTAGGACCTGACGGACCTCTTACGCCGTAAGACCCAAAGGACCACTTTTCCATCCTAGGACGTAAAGGACCTCTTTCATCCTAGGACGTTAAGGACCTTTTTTACGTTTTAGGACCTAAAGGATCTCTTTTACGTTCTAGGACCTAAAGGACCTCTTACGTTCTCCGACCTAAAGGATCTCTTTTACGTCCTAGGGCCTAAAGGACCTCTTTTACGTCCTAGGACTTAAAGGACCTCTTTTACGCCGTAGGACCCAAAGGGCCTCCCGTCCTAGGACGTAGACCTTTTTTTTACGTTCTAGGACTGAAAAGGATCTCTTTTACATCCTAGGACCTTTTTTTACGTTCTACGATCTAAAGGACCTCTTACGTCTTGGATAACTGACTTGAGTAACTGACCTTTTACGCCCTAGGACGTCTTTTTACGTCCTAGGACGTAAATGACCGTTTTTACGTTCTAGGACCTAAAGGACCTCTTTTACGTCCTAGGACCTAAAGGACCTCTTTTACGTCCTAGGACCTGACGAACCTCACGCCGTAAGACCCAAAGAACCACTTTTCCATCCTAGGACGTAAAGGACCTCTTTTACATCCTAGGACGTAAAGGACCTTTCTTACGTTTTAGAACCTAAAGGATCTCTTTTACGTTCTAGGACCTAAAGGACCTCTTCTACGTTCTCGGATCTAAAGGATCTCTTTTACGTCCTAGGACCTAAAGGACCTCTTTTACATCCTAGGACTTAAAGGACCTCTTTTACGCCGTAGGACCCGAAGGACCTCTTCCGTCCTAGGACGTAGACCTTTTTTTTTACGCTCTAGGACTTAAACGATCTCTTTTACATCCTAGGACCTAAAAAACCTCTTTTCAAATAGAACTCAAAACTTTAAAAAAATATTTTCCTTTCTAGATACATTCCCAACGCAATTACCGTATTCAAACCCAATTGGGCGGCGTCGATATACAACGTCACGGCTGTATGCTTCCAGCCGGCTTCGTCCTCGTTGAGTGCCTCGTTGAGAAGAAACTTGCACCTCTGCAATTCCGTTTCGCGTGCATGTTGCGGCTTCTTACATTCGTTCACCTCGACTACGACCAACAAGACTTTCGATCAATAACGTCCGTTTTTGGTTATCGCAAGCAAACGTTGAGCAAATAAACATAAAATTGTAATCGTTCAGCAAAGAGTAAAACTTTGACGTTTGTTTACGAACCAATTTTTTGCAATTGCGCGCTTCTGTCGCGATACTCTTTGGCCTTGTTGACGCGTGACGATGACGATTTTTCGTGCAACTTCGACAGCAAATTTGCCGCAACGTTGTAATAACATATCGCGCGTTTGTAATGTCCTTCGGCGTCGTGTGTAACGGCTCGTTCAGCCGCGTGCCACGACTCGTTCTCTAGCGTTTTATCCATTTTTTTCGTAACATCACAATCGAGAAAATGGTGTTACGACGGGACGAGTGAGTCAGTTTTTTTTTCACGTAAATATAAAAGTTTCGTGTTTCAGGTTGGACAGCTGATCGAAGGAATCGCGACATCTTTGCGGCGAAACGAGGATGACACGTTTGAGCTCGGTCGATAACTTACCGACTGTGATAATGTAACGCAATAGTCGTTTAACTTATCGGTAAGTTATCGACCGAGCTCAAACGTATCCGCCGTTTCGCCCAGTGTCACAATTCCCCTGTGCGGCGTGTGTGTATATATATATATATTTATAATTAAAAGGATAAACAAAGCGGGTAATCGAAAATTATAACAAAACGATCGAACGTAGTAATAATGGCGGAGGAAAAAACCGTAATTAATTCACGAAAATTAGAGTGGTTGGTGAGTCGTGTGAAAATTGAAAAAAAAATTTCTTATTGCCTCAAAGCAAATAACCTCAAAACCGTGCACAAACTCAACATAACCTCACAAATTTTCCCAACCGAGTGTTTTTTTTTTTTTTTTTAAGAAAAACAAACCGTCATTCACGAAAATTAGAGTGGTTGGTAAAGTCGTGTGAAAAATTGAATAAATTTCTTATTGCCTCGAAGCAAATAACCTCAGAGTCGTGCACAAGCTCAACATAACCTCACAAATTTTACCAACAGTTGTCTAATCCTGAAAAGTTACAGCGTAGGGCTTGGGCCAGCTTCCGTTTTTTCGTGTTTTTGACGAATTTTACAAAAATAAATGACCATGGATTGAAAGATGATTTGTGATTTTCTTTTTTTTTTTTTTTTTTTTCACATTTAGCTGCATCCCTGCCATTTTTATAGCGAGGAATACTCCGATTGCAAGGCTTTGCGCTCGAGATTCAATCAATACTTCGTTCACGGCGAACTTTCGGACTGTTCGCAATGGCGAGTCGATTACGACAATTGCAAGCTGTGGAAGAGAAAAGACGACGACGCGGCTTATGTAAGTTAGACGATAAGACGGATAGACTCGACGTCGAATTGTTTTTTTTCCATTTTCTTTAGCACGACTCGTATATTTCGATCGAGAAAGTTTCGTCGCGAACGTCTCCGTCGTTCGTTCGTCGCGAACGTCGAGAGTCCAGCGTCACAAGTGTCGCAGGATCGAACGTCGCGTCGCGCAAGAAGCGTTAAGGCAGAACTCCAACTGTGACCCCCCTGTTTTTTTGCCATTTTTCGAAGAATTTTGTTTTGTGGGAAAAAAAAGAGATATTCGAAAAAAAAATTTTTTTGTTTTGTTCGTCGTTTAGTGAAGATACATAAGAAAAAAAAAATTTCAAATTTTTCACGCCCCATGATGACGCCGGGGAAGCTCCCGCGTCAGGTACTGCGTTGCCTCTGCGGTGGTTCGCGGCACGCAGCGGAACTCTCTTCAAAGTCGATCTGAAACAAAAAAATTACCGAGTGTTTTCGTTAATAATATGATATTTCGAAGAGAAGTACGCAGGGATTTGAAAAAATATTGATTTTTAAAAAATAGCCACGCTTTTGAAATTAAAGGACGATTTTCGAGCAAAATTTCTCGTCGAAAATAGGCTATAACGTTTTTTTTTATTATTGAGATATCGAAAAAATCCTATGTAATTCTTTAGATAATCTAGTTTTATTGATGCAGTCCAAATTTGAAGTCGATCGGATAAAAATTGCTCGTGTTCTGCCGCGTGCCGCACTAAAAAAAAAGTGGTTTTGAGAAAAACGCGTTCAAAGGTTTTAGGTTTGTTAATTTATGCGATAAATTGGAAAAAAAAATTTTTTTACCTTTAAGGCAGTAGTCTGCTTTAGGAGCCGAAAAAAAAGCGTTTTTTCAACAATTTTTTTGAAAGGGAAGGAAATGATTGCGGTAAACGAAATTTTGAGACGATAGTATATTATATTCAAGCTTTAAAAAACAATTTTTATTATTACAAATTGTTGAAATTTGCCAAAGTTGTAACGATTTTTCTGGGGCGCCTGGAGTGTGCACTCGTAAATCGGTGCCGGTGATGGAGGTCGTGCGATGCATCTGAAACAGTGGAACCAAATTTTTTTTTACTTTTTATAAGTTCCTTTTCTATATGAACTAAAAAAATACCGAAGAAATGACGAAATTCCAAATTTTTTCGAAGTTTGAAAAAAAAATTCACTTTTTTGAAGAAAAAAAATTCACTTTAAGTTGCAAAACAAGTAATTTAAATAGTACTTTTGTCCAACTTTTTTAGTTCAAATAGAAGATAATTCAATACTGAAGCTAGATCACTTTGGTTTTTTTTTCGATCGGACATATATTGTTTTTACTATCGCCGGCACCGTTTTCCAAAACTTGTGAAAATGAAAACTCGAGAAAACGGGCTGTAAAGTTCTGCCCGAGCATTCGCACCTGCTCGACGCTCGGCCACTAAAACTGATCTAGCTTCGAAAATATGTCGAATTGGCCTCTAAAATTTTGAACACATATTCTTGGATAGTTTTGGAATAGATTTAAGACAAAAACGAAAAATCGATTTTTTGAAGCCTGTAAAGCAGACTACTGCCTTAATCAGCGATGCCGGCACCGTATAGCTGGCCCTTCAACAAGCAAATGATTGTCCCTAGGCATCTTTTCTCGAACTTGTAGAGGCTCTTCCTTGCCTCTTTTGCAGCGTCTGTGAGCCGTGCGCTCCGCCAGCTCGATCCGCGCTGCGTCGGTTTCAACGCAAAAATTGAAAAAATTTCGCCCGATAGTTATCCCCAACGTCTCGAAAACTTTCATGAGGCTTCTCAGGCCATCATTGAATAATAATACCGCGATTACAGCTGCAATATCGACGATTTTTTTGCTCCCGGACTGACACTTGGGGGGCTTATTGGCCAAACTGATTTGTTGTAGCTTTCGTTGTTGTTTTGCGTGAAGCCGCCCAAACAACGCTGCAGCAAATCGTCTCTGCTCAAATTTTCGAAGGACTGGCGTAATTGCCTCCGATACTTCCTCAGGAAGAGGCGGCTGCGCGGGAGCCCGAGCGTCACGGAGCGCTGCACCGCTCCACAAAATATATTCAATATCTCCGAAAATAATTATTTTTTTCGACCTGGCTCCAACGGCATCTTAATCTTAAATGTATTTTAGATTTTTCTAGATGGTTTTCAAAAAAATCGATTTTTTGAAGCCGTCACAGTGGTGTTGTCCCTTAACGAATTAACCGCGCTTTTCGTACGATTCTGACGCAGGAAGCTTTGGTGGCGAGCGAACAAGAGAGAAGACTACGGAGACTGGGGCCTCACTTTCGCAACGACGTTTGGACCAAGAGGGACAAGCCGCCGGAAAATTGGAACTCTCCGCTGCCCGAATGGATGGAAAAGAGATTCGAAGTTTCGTGGCTGAATTACAAGCAGAAAGCGTTGGAAAGCGGCAACGTCAATGATCTCGACGTTAAGTTACCACTTTGTACAATATTATAGTAGATTTATTTTCTTTCAATCGTATCGCGCTTCATTTTTTCGTACGATACGTGACAAATTCACCGCTTTCGCCGAGTAATAAACGAATTGTTTCGGAAAAAAAAAAAAAAAAAACCCTAAATACAGTAATTACGGCCTTATATACGATCGAACATCCAGGAAACATTCTGGAAACTTCTAGAACATTCTAGAGCATCCGCAAACATTATAGAACCTTCTAAAAGATTCTATAACATTCACGAAAGATTCTAGAACATTCTCTAACTTTCTAGTAGATTCCATAACATTCTGGAACATTATACAACATTATCGAACATCCAGGAAACATTCTAGAACATTCTAGAGCAGCCTCAAACCTTCTGAAAGTTTCTATAACATTCTCGAAAGATTCTAGAACATTATCCAACTTTCTAGAAGAATCTTTAACATTCTGAAACATTATACAACATTCTCGAACATCCAGAAAACATTCTGGAACCTTCAAGAACATTCTAGAGCAGCCTCAAACATTCTGGAACATTCTAGAACATTCTCGAACCTTCTGAAAGATTCTATAACATTCTCGGAAGATTCTAGAACATTCCCCAACTTTCTAGAAGACTCTTCAACATTCTGGAACATTATACAACATTCTAGAACATTCCGAAACATTCTAGAACATTCTCGAGCATCCAGAAAACATTCCGAAATCTTCAAGAACATTCTAGAGCATTCTCGATTATTCCGAAAGATTCTAAAACATTCTCGAACTTTCTGAAAGATTCTACAACATTCTCCAACATTCTAGAACATTCTCGAATGTCAAGAAAACATTCTGGAACATTCTAGAGCATTCTCAAACATTCTGGAACATTCTACAACAATTCACAAGCCTTCTGCAAGATTTTATAACATTCTTGAAAGATTCCATAACATTCTCGAACATTCCGAAACATTCTGGACATTCACGAAAAATCTAAGAAACATACTGGAACATTCTAGAACATTCTCTAACTTTCTAGTAGATTCCATAACATTCTGGAACATTATACAACATTATCAAACATCCAGGAAACATTCTAGAACATTCTAGAGCAGCCTCAAACCTTCTGAAAGTTTCTATAACATTCTCGAAAGATTCTAGAACATTCTCCAACTTTCTCGAAGAATCTTTAACATTCTGAAACATTATACAACATTGTCGAACATCCAGAAAACATTCTGGAACCTTCAAGAACATTCTAGAGCAGCCTCAAACATTCTGGAACATTCTAGAACATTCTCGAACCTTCTGAAAGATTCTATAACATTCTCGGAAGATTCTAGAACATTCCCCAACTTTCTAGAAGACTCTTCAACATTCTGGAACATTATACAACATTCTAGAACATTCCGAAACATTCTAGAACATTCTCGAGCATCCAGAAAACATTCCGAAATCTTCAAGAACATTCTAGAGCATTCTCGATTATTCCGAAAGATTCTAAAACATTCTCGAACTTTCTGAAAGATTCTACAACATTCTCCAACATTCTAGAACATTCTCGAATGTCAAGAAAACATTCTGGAACATTCTAGAGCATTCTCAAACATTCTGGAACATTCTACAACAATTCACAAGCCTTCTGCAAGATTTTATAACATTCTTGAAAGATTCCATAACATTCTCGAACATTCCGAAACATTCTGGACATTCACGAAAAATCCAGGAAACATACCGGAACATTCTAGAACATTCTCGAATCTTCTGAAAGATTCTACACAACATTCTCGCAAGTTTCCATAATACTCTGGCGCATACTAGAACATTCTCGAACCTTTTGAAAGATTCTACAACATTCTCGAGCATCCTAGAATATACCGAAACATCATACAATATTCTCGAACATTCTAGAACATTGCAGAAAAACATTCCGGAACATTCTGGCGCATTCTAGAATATGGCGCGAGCCTCGCGCACGCGCAATAAGAACATTGCGAAGGTGTAACTACTAGCGCCAAAGATGGAACTAATATGAGCGGTCAGAAAAGCGTAGGATTTTTCATGCGTAAAGCCCCGTTCTACGATAAGTCGGTTGTCGGCGTAGGATGTCGCGCGCATGCGCTTCTGCTATGTTTACGCCAACTTTACACCAATCGACATAGCAGGAGCGCATGCGCCCGACATCCGACACCGACAAGCGACTTATTGTAGAACCAGCCTTAGGGCCATATTCACAGTCGAGTCTTAAATGTAAGTCCGCCTTAAGGCGATCTTAAGATCGCATTTCGATTCACAGACGCGCCTTGAGGTTACCTCAAGGCAGAACTTAAATCTCTACCTTACCGAAGGTAGGACTAATTCACAGACGATTCTTGAGCTCGTATTAAGGCGATCTTACTACGTAAGATACACAGTCGATTCTGAGATGTCTCAAATGTCAACGTAACCTCACTATTTGAGGCAAAGCAGACGATGTTTTTCAAGTCGACGTTTTACGAGACTTGAGACTTGATCTCAAGAAAAAAAGTAGCGTGCTCTCAAAAATAAATTCTTGATACAAATTGGTTAGTGCGGTTTCAGTTTTGTTGCGATAGTGTGAATTATTTTTCGGCAGAAATAATAGTATTCGAAGTGACAGTGTATAAGTACATTATTTATAAGATTATTTGAATTATTTCGCGAAAAATGCACTATTGTGTTTGCACGTTTGTTGTGAATTCACCGTTCACAAAAACTGTGAATTCTTCAAATTTGTCCACAGTTTTTTTTAACCGCTTCACAGATCTCTAAAACATTGAAAAACTTTAATCAGATTGATTAAAAAAAAAAATTACATTGAAGATTAGGTTTTTAATACCGGCTGCAGAACAAAAGCAATGGTTTTTACGAATTGTTTCTTAATCTTTTTCAATTAAAAGCGTTGGAGCTTTCTGCCTATTGATTCTATTTAAACATAAATATATAAACAGGGATATTTTCTTACCTGCTCTGTAACAATCGATGACAAGAGTTGTACTCTTCACCAATTGCTTCCCACGCCTCTTCTTTGTCTTGAAGACTTGACGCAGAACTCTTCTTTTATTTTCCACTGTTCGAGCATATTTTTGTTAAATTTTTACAAATAATTGCTCTTCAGTCGCGCTGTAATTTCGATTATTTGTATTTTGTGGCCATTTTTTTCTGGTAATATCAACAAGTTGTCGCACAATATTCAAACTTATTCAAAATGACCGGCGTAAACAAAGAAGATAAAGGAAACTGCGCAAGCATTGTATTTGGAGCATGGCTTATGCAATATCAGTGGAGCAGAAACGACATGAGAATTCGAGACAGCTAAATGTGCTCATTGATTGGCTGTTCTAACGGAATAATTCCGGAAAGACCCGAACCCCGTATAATATCGTCTCAAGCATTGCCTCAGCTAAGGTGAACTTAAATGAAATAAGCAAATGCTTGGGACCAAATTCTTACGTAAGGTGATCTTACTTGCCAACTGTGAATACATAAGGTCTCAAGACCGTCTCAGCGGTTTAAGGCAGTAGTCTGCTTTAGGAGCCGAAAAAAAAGCGTTTTTTCAACAATTTTTTTGAAAGGGAAGGAAATGATTGCGGTAAACGAAATTTTGAGACGATAGTATATTATATTCAAGCTTTAAAAAACAATTTTTATTATTACAAATTATTGAAATTTGCCAAAGTTGTAACGATTTTTCTGGGGCGCCTGGAGTGTGCACTCGTAAATCGGTGCCGGTGATGGAGGTCGTGCGATGCATCTGAAACAGTGGAACCAAATTTTTTTTTAGTTTTTATAAGTTCCTTTTCTATATGAACTAAAAAAATACCGAAGAAATGACGAAATTCCAAATTTTTTCGAAGTTTGAACAAAAAAATTCACTTTTTTGAAGAAAAAAAATTCACTTTAAGTTGCAAAACAAGTAATTTAAATAGTACTTTTGTCCAACTTTTTTAGTTCAAATAAAAGATAATTCAATACTGAAGCTAGATCACTTTGGTTTTTTTTTCGATCGGACATATATTGTTTTTACTATCGCCGGCACCGTTTTCCAAAACTTGTGAAAATGAAAACTCGAGAAAACGGGCTGTAAAGTTCTGCCCGAGCATTCGCACCTGCTCGACGCTCGGCCGCTAAAACTGATCTAGCTTCGAAAATATGTCGAATTGGCCTCTAAAATTTTGAACACATATTCTTGGATAGTTTTGGAATAGATTTAAGACAAAAACGAAAAATCGATTTTTTGAAGCCTGTAAAGCAGACTACTGCCTTAATTATTTATACACATTGTATTGTTTTTGTATGTCATTATTATTTTCTTTCTCTCAAATAAAAATTCTAATTAATTTTTAAATAAATGTTTTTATTTTTTTATCGGTTTTTTGGTCGTTGGTAAAGGTTTCGAGCTACGGGTAAATAACAAAATGATGAAATCATTTGTACCACGTCGCATTTTATTATTACAACACGCGAAATAACGAGTGCTTCGATAATACAATTCTGCTTCCAGTTTTGCACCCCGGCAGAACACAGATACTCGGCATTTTTTTCACTTTCGATAAGTCAATAGCACAGGAAATCCACTAATTAGTCGCTTTTGTTTACAAAATTATTTTTCGTGGTTATGTTCAACTGGGGGGGGGGGGCAAGATTTCAGCGCCGCGTAGTGTCAATTCTCAACGAATATTTTCGTCCGTAAGCGGCCTACCCCCCACCATGCGAATTCTGGCAGAGTTTTCAGACCTGTATGTAAGACCGTGCACTCTAGTGTATCGCCATTTTTGCGCATGCGCAATTGTCGGCTTTCAGACGCTTCGGCGCTTTTCACTGCGCGAATGTCACACCGAAGTCCCCCCCCCCCCCTTCAATTGTCGTTCAATCACAAAAACACAACACACACACACACACACACACACGCAAGAGCATAACGATTCCCGAGGTTTCGCGCGCGGACAATTTTGTTTACACGTTCCGAGCGAGCGAGTGAAGGACGCGCAACTTCGAGTGTGCGGGCTCTTCTCGTCGACAGACGCGAACGACGCGTATTACGATAAATTCCATATTATTCACGTTTTTTCTCCGGCAAACAACACCAACGCATAACCCTCTTCGCGTTTACGTCTCCCTTCCGCCCCTCCCCCCCCCCCGCCCCTCACTCACTCCTCTTCCCCACTCAAAAAAAAGTGTCATAAATGCGTTGACGCAACCCGATAGTACAAAATATCGCATATCAACGAAATTTTCATTCTTGCAAAAAAGAATTCCAACGAATAATTCGCGGCGTGGCGTCTTCTTGACTCGACAAGAATAAGAAATCGGAGATATTCGTTGACGAAGACGAAATTCACGAGTAAGGTGTGCACGAGGAAACGTTGCAAAAAAATATTGACCCAGTAAGAGCGCGCGAGAGAGAGAGAGAGAGGAAAAGAGAAAAAAGAAAATGGCATCTGACATCGGGGATGGCGATTATTTGGCCGCTTATCGTCGTTTCTTCGTTGATTTTCTCGACAAAGTCAATCCGGACGATCAATTGCCTGTAAAAACGAGCGGCCACGATGTCACGGAGGAAGAAATCGTCGGAGAAATTATTTACACGACTCTTCAATACCTCGACCAGCAGTGAGCCCTTTTTTTTTTGTTTTTTGTTTTTTGTTTTTTTTTTTTGTTTTAAGATCAATGCATTTGAACGTTGCTCGAACGATTTTGTCGAGCGATAGTCCGAAGCGATGTCTCGGACAATTGCTCTGTTTTTTTTTGTTCCTTTTGTACTTGTTAACGTTGCGTAGAACGAGCAACTTTCTCATGGAAAAGTTACGCCAGCGACTTGGTGTAGAGCGAGCGACTCTCTCGTCGAAAAGTTACGCCAGCGACGTCGCGCAGAACGAGCGAATTCCTCGACGAAAGTTGCGTAGAACGCGCGACTCTCTCGTGGAAAAGTTGCGCCGGCGACGTCGCGTAGAACGAGCGACTCTCTCGACGAAAAGTTACGCCAGCGACGTCGCTTAGAGCGAGCGACTCTCTCGTCGAAAAGTTACGCCAGCGACGTCGCGCAGAACGAGCGAATTCCTCGACGAAAGTTGCGTAGAACGCGCGACTCTCTCGTGGAAAAGTTACGCCGGCGACGTCGCTTAGAGCGAGCGACTCTCTCGACGAAAAGTTACGCCGGCGACGTCGCTTAGAGCGAGCGACTCTCTCGTCGAAAAGTTACGCCAGCGACGTCGCGCAGAACGAGCGAGTTCCTCGACGAAAGTTGCGTAGAACGCGCGACTCTCTCGTGGAAAAGTTACGCCGGCGACGTCGCTTAGAGCGAGCGACTCTCTCGACGAAAAGTTACGCCAGCAACGTCGCTTAGAGCGAGCGACTCTCTCGTCGAAAAGTTACGCCAGCGACGTCGCGCAGAACGAGCGAATTCCTCGACGAAAGTTGCGTAGAACGCGCGACTCTCTCGTGGAAAAGTTACGCCGGCGACGTCGCTTAGAGCGAGCGACTCTCTCGACGAAAAGTTACGCCAGCGACGTCGCTTAGAGCGAGCGACTCTCTCGTCGAAAAGTTACGCCAGCGACGTCGCGCAGAACGAGCGAGTTCCTCGACGAAAGTTGCGTAGAACGCGCGACTCTCTCGTGGAAAAGTTACGCCGGCGACGTCGCTTAGAGCGAGCGACTCTCTCGACGAAAAGTTACGCCAGCGACGTCGCTTAGAGCGAGCGACTCTCTCGTCGAAAAGTTACGCCAGCGACGTCGCGCAGAACGAGCGAGTTCCTCGACGAAAGTTGCGTAGAACGCGCGACTCTCTCGTGGAAAAGTTACGCCGGCGACGTCGCTTAGAGCGAGCGACTCTCTCGACGAAAAGTTACGCCAGCGACGTCGCTTAGAGCGAGCGACTCTCTCGTCGAAAAGTTGCGCCGGCGACGTCGCGCAGAACGAGCGAATTCCTCGACGAAAGTTGCGTAGAACGCGCGACTCTCTCGTGGAAAAGTTACGCCGGCGACGTCGCTTAGAGCGAGCGACTCTCTCGACGAAAAGTTACGCCAGCGACGTCGCTTAGAGCGAGCGACTCTCTCGTCGAAAAGTTACGCCAGCGACGTCGCGCAGAACGAGCGAGTTCCTCGACGAAAGTTGCGTAGAACGCGCGACTCTCTCGTGGAAAAGTTGCGCCGGCGACGTCGCGTAGAACGAGCGACTCTCTCGACGAAAAGTTACGCCAGCGACGTCGCTTAGAGCGAGCGACTCTCTCGTCGAAAAGTTACGCCAGCGACGTCGCGCAGAACGAGCGAGTTCCTCGACGAAAGTTGCGTAGAACGCGCGACTCTCTCGTGGAAAAGTTACGCCGGCGACGTCGCTTAGAGCGAGCGACTCTCTCGACGAAAAGTTACGCCAGCGACGTCGCTTAGAGCGAGCGACTCTCTCGTCGAAAAGTTACGCCAGCGACGTCGCGCAGAACGAGCGAATTCCTCGACGAAAGTTGCGTAGAACGCGCGACTCTCTCGTGGAAAAGTTACGCCGGCGACGTCGCGTAGAACGAGCGACTCTCTCGACGAAAAGTTACGCCAGCGACGTCGCTTAGAGCGAGCGACTCTCTCGTCGAAAAGTTACGCCAGCGACGTCGCGCAGAACGAGCGAATTCCTCGACGAAAGTTGCGTAGAACGCGCGACTCTCTCGTGGAAAAGTTGCGCCGGCGACGTTGCGTAGAACGAGCAACTTTCTCGACCATTTTCCTAGTCCTTAATATTTATTTTTCTCAATCACTTTCAGAGTCTGTCCGCCGAGTCTTCAATGTTACATAGTACAGCTCGTTATCGATGAAATCAAATCGACGTGCAGAAAACAACCAGAGATCTGCGGCTTCAGACAAGAAGAAAAAAGTAAGTTTCCGCGGTATTCCTTTTTTTTTGCCTTTTTTTTTTTTTAAATTTAATTGAATTTTATTCAATTCAATAATTATTCAATTACATGATTATTCAATTACATAGTTATTCAATTAAATTTCATTCAATTAAATGATTCAATTAAATTTCATTCAATTAAATTATTCAATTGAATTTTACTCAATTAAATAATTATTCAACGAAATTTTATTGAATTAAATTTCATTCAATTAAATAATTATTCAATTCAATTTCATTCAATTAAATTATTCAATTCAATTTTACTCAATTAAATAATTATTCAACTAAATTTTATTCAATTAAATTTTATTCAATTAAATTTTATTCGATTAAATAATTATTCAATTAAATTTTACTCAAATAATTATTTAACTAAATTCTATTCAGTTAAATAATTATTCAAAAATTTTATTCAACTAAATCATTATTCAATTAAATTTTATCCAATTAAATAATTATTCAGTTAAATTTTATTCAATTGAATAATTATTCGATTAAATTTCATTCAATTAAATTATTCGATTAAATTATTCATTAAAATTTTATTCAATTAAATGATTCAATTAAATTTTATTCAATTAAATTATTCAATTAAATCTTATCCAATTGAATAATTATTCAATTAAATTTTATTCAATTAAATTATTCAATTACATTTTATTCAATTAAATTATCCAATTAAATTTTATCCAATTAAATAATTATTCAATTAAATTTTATTCAATTAAGATATTCAATTAAATGTATTTTTTTTTCTTTCAATTTTTTTGTTCACAGCATACGCACCACTGAAGCTAATGCAGGCGGTAACGAGTAAAGTTAACGAAATATGCCAGCGTTATTTGGAGAACAGTAGATTGGCTTTGTTGCCACCGCCACCCTCGACACCAATGCCCCTCGCGACAGCCTTTGCAATTAGAAACAATAGACGAAAAATGGAAGATCGTCACGTCGTATTGCACGATCTAAATACTATTTTTAATATTAAGGTAAAATTTAATGACTACGTTTCCAAGGTCCTCTTATCTTGTCTTAAAGATGGAATTAATAATGCGTTTTGTTTGTTCGTTTTTTTGCAGGACGACTCGATAGCGAGTTATTATGCAGTATTCGATGGACACGCGGGTTATCACGCCGCTGTATTTTGCGCTATGCACCTTCATCAGTATTTGGCGAAAAGCCATCACTATCCTACAGATCCGGAGCTTGCCTTACGCGATGCATTTTTAACGACTGACGCGAGCTTTATTGAAAAGTCAACGGGACAAGTGAGTCATAATTGATGAGCGCGGTGATCCTCTTTCCTGTCTTTGTCTGATAAATGAATGATGATGCTGAACGGTGATGAATTGTGATGATGATAATGATGAATGATTATGCTGAACGGCGGTGAATGATAATGCTGAACGATGATGAATGATAATGATGACTGATGATGCTCAACGATGATGAATGATAATGATGACTGATGATGAAGAATGATAATGGTGAATGATGATGATGAATGATGATAATGAATGATGATGATGAATGATAATGATGATGATGAATGATCATGATGAATTATGAATATAATGATTAATGATAATGGATAATGATTAATGATGATGATGAATGATGATGATGATGAATGATAAGGATGAATGATGAATATAATGATGAATGATAATGATTAATGATAATGATTAATGACAATGATGAATGATAAGGATGAATGATGAATATAATTATTAATGATAATGATAATGATTAATGACAATGATGAATGATAAGGATGAATGATGAATATAATTATTAATGATAATGATTAATGATAATGATTAATGATAATGATAATGATTAATGATAATGATTAATGATAATGATGAATGATAAGGATGAATGATGAATATAATTATTAATGATAATGATTAATGATAATGATGAATAATAAGGATGAATGATGAATATAATTATTAATGATAATGATTAATGATAATGATTAATGATAATGATCAATGATAATGATGAATGATAGTGATTAATGATAATGATTAATGATAATGATTAATGATAATGATTAATGATAATGATGAACGATAAGGATGAATGATAATGATGAATGACAAGGATGAATGATGAATATAATTATTAATGATAATGATTAATGATAATGATGAATAATAAGGATGAATGATGAATATAATGATTAATGATAATGATCAATGATAATGATGAATGATAGTGATTAATGATAATGATTAATGATAATGATTAATGATAATGATTAATGATAATTATTTAATGATTAATGATTAATGATAATGATTAATGATAATGATTAAGGCAGTAGTCTGCTTTAGGAGCCGAAAAAAAAGCGTTTTTTCAACAATTTTTTTGAAAGGGAAGGAAATGATTGCGGTAAACGAAATTTTGAGACGATAGTATATTATATTCAAGCTTTAAAAAACAATTTTTATTATTACAAATTATTGAAATTTGCCAAAGTTGTAACGATTTTTCTGGGGCGCCTGGAGTGTGCACTCGTAAATCGGTGCCGGTGATGGAGGTCGTGCGATGCATCTGAAACAGTGGAACCAAATTTTTTTTTAGTTTTTATAAGTTCCTTTTCTATATGAACTAAAAAAATACCGAAGAAATGACGAAATTCCAAATTTTTTCGAAGTTTGAAAAAAAAATTCACTTTTTTGAAGAAAAAAAATTCACTTTAAGTTGCAAAACAAGTAATTTAAATAGTACTTTTGTCCAACTTTTTTAGTTCAAATAGAAGATAATTCAATACTGAAGCTAGATCACTTTGGTTTTTTTCGATCGGACATATATTGTTTTTACTATCGCCGGCACCGTTTTCCAAAACTTGTGAAAATGAAAACTCGAGAAAACGGGCTGTAAAGTTCTGCCCGAGCATTCGCACCTGCTCGACGCTCGGCCACTAAAACTGATCTAGCTTCGAAAATATGTCGAATTGGCCTCTAAAATTTTGAACACATATTCTTGGATAGTTTTGGAATAGATTTAAGACAAAAACGAAAAATCGATTTTTTGAAGCCTGTAAAGCAGACTACTGCCTTAATGATAATGATTAATGATAATGATTAATGATAATGATTAATGATAATGATTAATGATAATGATTAATGATAATGATTAATGATAATGATTAATGATAATGATTAATGATAATGATTAATGATACTGATTAATGATAATGATTAATGATAATGATTAATGCTAATGATTAATGCTAATGATGAATGATAATGATAAATAATGAAAAAAAATGTTAAAATCGTCGAAAAATTAACACAAAATAATCGATAAATTCTTATCCAATCGAGTACTAATGTTTATTGAATTTCCACACATTTCTACATATGCTCACATATGATTGATTTCAGACACTGTCAAGCGGCACAACGGCGGTTGTCGCGTTGATATTAAAGAGGAAACTTTACATCGCTTGGGTGGGTGATTCCCAAGCGGCAATAGCCCAACGTGGTGTCGTCACCCAGCTCGTAAATCCCCACAAACCGGATAGAAACGTAAGAAACTGTCGTTCGTTCGTTTTTTTTTCTTCGCTCGATTCATTCAAACGATTGAATTTTCTCGTTGAATCATGGGACTCGCGTTCAAAAAGCACATCAATGATGTTTTGGTTACTCTTAGGGGTAGTTTTTTTTTGAATCGGATGTTCTTCATACACATTTGCCATGCGTTTTCGTAAATATTGGGTGTAGTAAAAAGAAATCCATTATTTTTGCAATATATGGCTTTGGTAATCCGTGACTAGAGCGTTGTATAAGCGCGATTGGATTGCGCTAGATGGCGTTAGAGAGATAAGATTTCGTAAGAATAAGAATCGAACGATTGTGGCTTCAGGACGAGAGGGAACGAGTCGAAGAAATGGGTGGAACGGTGATGCATCGTGGAATTTGGCGGGTCAACGGTAATCTTGCAGTTTCCCGAGCGATAGGTGAGCAAAAACGAGTTATTAAAGATTTGGAGAAAAAAAAAAAAAAGAGCAAAAAAAAAAGGCACGGAGACACACGCGGCGGAGTCTCGATGAAAAATGTTGGGGAGACGATGATGAGGAAGATACACGAAGTAACGGCCAAGTCGTGTATTATAGTTCTCGCTCGAGTGATCGCGGGAACCGCCGCGCATAACGATCCCGAACGATCATCAAACTAATTAAGGCTGAGGAAACTTGTGAAACGAAAGCTATTGTGCATATTGGAACGACCCAAATGAGCGAATAAAACGAAGAGTTGAACGAACCTTCGTGTTAAAAATGTTTAGAGAAGATTGAAGGACGTGCCTTGTTGGCGATAGACGTGGCGAACTTGGAAAGCGAGCGAGATATTATCGGTTATTGACGTTGTGAGAGAGAGTCATGGAAATTCCACATCGAGGAAAGTCGAGACGAAGCGCGATAAATTCCCAAAACTTCCGCTCGCGCTGGAATCCGCGACATACGTGGTTTTTTTTTTTTTTTTTTTTTTTTTTTTCATTTGTTTCGAAGACGACGTTGCGGTACTTTTTTTTTTTTTTGTTAAGTAGATTGAAGCAGGAATCAGTTTTTTTTTTTTTTTCGTAGGGATTTCATTAACGGTTGCATGTTTTGTTAC
>OZ010725.1:7284609-7329087 GCA_963932345.1 Ophion ventricosus | reverse complement strand
TCGTACGAGAAGCATCTTCGCTTCACGAGACCTACAAAAGAACGCCAACTTTGGCCATTTTTCGACAAACGACAAGAACGAGGTAGGATTTTTTTCTTTCTTTCTTATTGCCGTGTGAAATTTCGTTTGAAATGAAAATGTAATTGGCGATAATTCATTCGCGTCGTATCGTGTTTCGTATCGTATTGTGTTTTGTTTTGAATTCATTTGTCTTTTTTTTCATCGCACAGAAATAAAAAATTAAAAAAAAATGGCTAAGGCACCCGCGGTTGGTATCGATCTTGGCACGACGTACTCTTGCGTCGGTGTTTTTCAACATGGAAAAGTCGAGATTATCGCCAACGATCAAGGCAACAGGACCACACCCAGCTATGTCGCGTTCACCGACACCGAACGACTCATCGGAGACGCTGCGAAAAATCAGGTCGCCATGAATCCCAACAACACCATCTTCGGTAAGTCCGCCATCTTTTTTTTTTCCTTTCCCCTTTTGCCTTCCGCGCGCGCGCGCGGCGGCCTCCATTTTTTCTGTCCTTGAGGCAACCACCGCGTGTGGCTAACCTCTCGGAATATTAACGGTTTTTTTTTTTTTTCGCCGCCCCTTTGTTCACGAATTATTTATTACTCGTTACATTTTTTTTGCACGCCATTTTTCATTTACGTCCATTGATTTGCGTAAATTTGAAAATTTTTTAGCAACGAATTATTTTCCGAGGAAGCTCCAATTCGAATTTTATGGACGAACGAACGAACTCTGTGGGAATTAAAATATGAAAGAAAAATTTATTTCTCTACGTACACGCCCCCTTCCTCTCGATATTCAACATATATTGAATTTACCAATGATTGCTATTGATTCATCGTTAAAAGAAAAAAAATGCGATACACTACTCCTTAATTTGCTCGACGATTGCTCGAAATTTCATGAATTACCAGTCCACCTTTTTTTCTGTTTTTTTTGTTTTTAATTCTTTAATTTTTAAGATTTTTTTCGTAGTATTTTATTCCGTGTCAACCCTTAACCCCTTCGTCGGCATCGACGCAATGGTGCGTCGAGTAATTCCGTGCCCCCGTGTGGCCATTGACGCAATATTGCGTCAAGCCTTTATTTCCCTATTTATAACTTGCTCTGATTTGAAATCGGAGCCTCGCTCGGTGGGCTTTATTGGACTCGCCGAATCCGAATTTGAAGTGAAAATTTGGAAATTCAATATGGCGGACAAAAATGAAAAAAATAGCTCGATTTGGATAAATCTTGGTACGCCGCGGCAGGGGGGGGGGGGAGGTTTCGGAGACGCCGAGTGCGATGCCGAACTCAAAATGAAGGAATTTTTCACGCTGAATTCAATAACACGGAGCATAATACAACAAATAGGTGGAAGTATACGAAGCTTTTGGTACTCGACGTCGTACGAATGCCCAATTCTAAATCAATCTGTACTATTTGTATTTTCATTCGCAATATTTCTTCGTCATTTGTGAATTCCTGAATTTTCAATTCACATTCGTCGTCGGCGCCCTCAACAAATTTTCCTGCCGTTTTGGCCACTTTTTGTCGAATTATCTCCGCCAACGAAGGGCTCGAAGGGTGTTAGCATACTTGCCCTTTCTCATTCCCAACTTACCACAAGTTTACACGCTTTATAATTTCAATGCTTACGTCTATTGACATTTGTGGACGCGCTCGAGGCCTTATACGAAGCGTTCTTCGTCAACTGGGCCACTTTTTTTTTCAACCTCTCAAATTTTTTTTTACAAAATCTGCCAGTTTGAAATATCAGTCAACAGGGGAAGGTGTGTGATTTTTTTTTTTTTTTTTTCGATTTTTTTAGGCGTTCGTTCAGGATTTTCAATTTTTCATTGCGAACACTGTATCCGAAAAAAATATTCATCAAACGAAAAAAAAAAAAAAAAAAAAAAAAACAAGAATAAAAACTTATTTTTTCCGCTTTATCGAAAAAATCAAAATCATAATTTTTCTCGCAGACTCTTTACCCAACGACAGACATCCTGTAAAATTTGTGCCGAAATCGAAAGGTTTAAAAAAATATGTTATTCTCATATTTTTTTTGCCAAATTTCAATGATCTCAATGCAGAAAAATTATGATTTTGATTTTTTTCGATAAAGCGGAAAAAATAAAAACGTTTTTATTCTTTTCTCTCTCTCTCTCTCTCTCTCTCTCTCTCTCTCTCTCTCTCTTGTTTGTTTGGGTTTGAAGTTGGCGCTCGGGCGCGCCGCGCTCCGAATGCCGTAATATCAAAAAATTTTCGAATTTTTCAATTCTGTTTGGGTTTGTTTGGGTTTGAAGTTGGCGCTCGGGCGCGCCGCGCTCCGAATGCCGTAACATAAAAAAAAATTCGAATTTTTCAATTCTGTTTGGGTTTGTTTGGGTCTGTTTGGGTTTGTTTGGGTTTGAAGTTGGCGCTCGGGCGCGCCGCGCTCCGAATGCCGTAATATCAAAAAATTTTCGAATTTTTCAATTCTGTTTGGGTTTGTTTGGGTTTGAAGTTGGCGCTCGGGCGCGCCACGCTCCGAATGCCGTAACATAAAAAAAATTTCGAATTTTTCAATTCTGTTTGGGTTTGTTTGGGTTTGTTTGGGTTTGAAGTTGGCGCTCGGGCGCGCCGCGCTCCGAATGCCGTAATATCAAAAAAATTTCGAATTTTTCAATTCTGTTTGGGTTTGTTTGGGTTTGAAGTTGGCGCTCGGGCGCGCCGCGCTCCGAATGCCGTAACATAAAAAAAATTTCGAATTTTTCAATTCTGTTTGGGTTTGTTTGGGTTTGAAGTTGGCGCTCGGGCGCGCCGCGCTCCGAATGCCGTAATATCAAAAAATTTTCGAATTTTTCAATTCTGTTTGGGTTTGTTTGGGTTTGAAGTTGGCGCTCGGGCGCGCCACGCTCCGAATGCCGTAACATAAAAAAAATTTCGAATTTTTCAATTCTGTTTGGGTTTGTTTGGGTTTGAAGTTGGCGCTCGGGCGCGCCGCGCTCCGAATGCCGTAATATCAAAAAAATTTCGAATTTTTCAATTCTGTTTGGGTTTGTTTGGGTTTGAAGTTGGCGCTCGGGCGCGCCGCGCTCCGAATGCCGTAACATAAAAAAAATTTCGAATTTTTCAATTCTGTTTGGGTTTGTTTGGGTTTGAAGTTGGCGCTCGGGCGCGCCGCGCTCCGAATGCCGTAATATCAAAAAATTTTCGAATTTTTCAATTCTGTTTGGGTTTGTTTGGGTTTGAAGTTGGCGCTCGGGCGCGCCGCGCTCCGAATGCCGTAACATCAAAAAAATTTCGAATTTTTCAATTCTGTTTGGGTTTGTTTGGGTTTGAAGTTGGCGCTCGGGCGCGCCGCGCTCCGAATGCCGTAAACATCAAAAAAATGTTCGAATTTTCTCAATTCTCTAAAGCCTTCAAATATTCCAAAGCGTTTTCGGGCCGAACGGAATGAAAAAGAAGAATGAAAAAATTTTGCAAATTTTTTTTTACACGCTTCTCTCGCGAATTGACGAAAAAAAAAAAAAAAAAAATTCTTCCTCTTTCGACAGATGCGAAAAGACTGATAGGCAGACGTTTCGAGGACGCAACGGTCCAAGCTGACATGAAGCATTGGCCGTTCAACGTTGTGAACGACGGTGGCAAGCCAAAGATCGAGGTCCAGTACAAGGGTGAATCGAAGACGTTTTTCCCGGAGGAAGTGAGCTCAATGGTATTGGTAAAGATGAAGGAAACGGCCGAGGCTTATCTCGGTATGAACGTGACGAACGCGGTGATAACGGTGCCGGCTTACTTCAACGATTCGCAGCGTCAGGCAACGAAAGACGCCGGCACAATATCGGGCCTGAACGTATTGCGTATAATAAACGAGCCAACAGCCGCCGCGATCGCTTACGGTCTTGACAAAAAAGCCGTTGGCGAGCGTAACGTGTTGATATTCGATTTGGGGGGTGGTACGTTCGACGTGTCGATTCTAACGATCGAGGATGGTATTTTCGAGGTAAAATCAACCGCCGGTGATACACATCTAGGCGGTGAAGACTTTGACAATCGTATGGTCAATCATTTCGTGCAAGAATTCAAGCGTAAATACAAAAAAGAATTGACGTCGAACAAGCGAGCTTTGCGTCGTTTGAGGACGGCTTGCGAACGCGCGAAGAGAACATTATCCTCGTCGACGCAGGCAAGTATCGAGATCGATTCGCTCTTCGAGGGTATCGATTTTTACACGTCGATAACGCGCGCCCGTTTCGAGGAACTTTGCGCCGATTTGTTTCGCTGCACCCTCGAGCCCGTGGAAAAATCGTTGCGCGACGCAAAAATGGACAAAGCACAGATTCACGATATCGTGCTTGTCGGTGGCTCGACGCGTATACCAAAAATTCAAAAACTTCTTCAAGATTTCTTCAACGGCAAAGAATTGAACAAATCGATAAATCCCGACGAGGCTGTGGCTTACGGGGCTGCGGTTCAAGCGGCGATACTTCACGGTGACAAATCCGAAGAGGTGCAAGATCTTTTGTTGCTCGACGTTACACCGCTTTCGTTGGGCATCGAGACCGCTGGTGGCGTTATGACCGCTCTCATCAAACGCAACACGACCATACCGACCAAACAGACGCAAACATTCACGACTTACGCGGACAATCAACCGGGCGTTTTGATACAAGTTTACGAGGGCGAGCGCGCAATGACGAAGGACAACAATCTTCTTGGTAAATTCGAGCTAAGCGGTATACCACCGGCGCCACGGGGCGTGCCGCAAATCGAAGTTACATTCGACATCGATGCCAATGGAATTCTCAATGTATCGGCTGTGGACAAGTCGACCGGTAAGGAGAACAAAATAACGATAACCAACGACAAGGGACGCTTGAGCAAGGAGGACATCGAGAGAATGGTGAACGAGGCGGAAAGATATCGTAGCGAGGATGAGAAGCAGAAGGAAACGATCTCGTCGAAGAACGGACTCGAGTCTTATTGCTTCAACATGAAGAGCACCGTCGAGGACGAGAAGCTAAAGGACAAAATTAGCGCATCGGACAAACAGGTTGTACTCGACAAGTGCAACGATATCATCAAATGGCTCGATGCAAATCAACTCGCCGACAAGGAGGAATACGAACACAAGCAGAAGGAACTCGAAGCCATTTGCAATCCAATCGTGACGAAGCTTTATCAGGGCGTGGGCGGTGCTCCCGGTGGTTTCCCCGGCGGTATGCCAGGCGCTCCGGGCGCCGGCGGCCCACCGGGAGCTGGCGGCGCTCCGGGCGCAGGCGGCGCTTCCGGACCGACCATCGAGGAAGTCGATTAAAATTCATTCTATTGGATTTAATAAACGACTTTTTTTTCTCGCGATTTTCAACGCCCTCTTTACGAGTTGAGATGAAATCGATTTTTTTTTTTTTTGGTAAACAAATTGTACGGCGAGAGCGCGGCTTTCACGAACGTAAATAAGTAAAAAAAAAAAAAAAAAAAAAAAAACAAGTTGCAAGGAAATCGTTGTATACTTTATTTTTGTTCCCCTACATTTTTATGCGCGCCAATCGAGGGGCGTTTGGGATTGTTGCGCGGGGCTGAGGATGAATTTGTGGTGCTCGCGATATATGCCTCGTTGCAAAAAGGACCGTCGATTTGTTCTTTTTCTTTCGTTTTCGTTTAAAATTTATTCTATAAAATTCTATAAATAAATATTCTATAAAATTCTATAAATAAATATTCTATAAAATTTCTTCTATAAATATTCTAAAAAATTCTATAAAATTGCTATAAAATTTCTATAAAATTTATTCTATAAAATTCTTTAAATAAATATTCTATAAAATTTCTATAAAATTTATTCTATAAAATTCTTTCAATAAATATTCTATAAAATTTCTATAAAATTTATTCTAAAAAATTCTATAAATAAATATTCTATAAAATTCTTTAAATAAATATTCCATAAAATTTCTATAAAATTCCTATAAAATTTATTCTATAAAATTCTATAATATTTCTATAAAATTTATTCTATAAAATTCTTTAAATAATTATTCTATAAAATTTATTCTAAAAAATTCTATAAATAAATATTCTATAAAATTTCTATAAAATTCTTTAAATAAATATTCTATAAAATTTATTCTATAAAATTCTATAAATATTCTATAAAATTCTTTAAATAAATATTCTATAAAATTTCTATAAAATTTATTCTAAAAAATTCTATAAATAAATATTCTATTAAATTCTTTAAATAAATATTCCATAAAATTTCTATAAAATTTATTCTATAAAATTCTATAAATAAATATTCTATAAAATTTATTCTAAAATATTCTATAAAATTCTTTAAATAAATATTCTATAAAATTTCTATAAAATTTATTCTATAAAATTCTATAAATAAATATTCTATAAAATTTCTATAAAATTTATTCTAAAATATTCTATAAAATTCTTTAAATAAATATTCTATAAAATTTCTATAAAATTTATTCGAAAAAATTCTATAAATAAATATTCTATAAAATTTTTTAAATAAATATTCCATAAAATTTCTATAAAATTCCTATAAAATTTATTCTATAAAATTCTATAAATAAAATTCCTATAAAATTTATTCTATAAAATTCTTTAAATAATTATTCTATAAAATTTCTATAAAATTTATTCTAAAAAATTCTATAAATAAATATTCTATAAAATTCTTTAAATAAATATTCCATAAAATTTCTATAAAATTTATTCTAAAATATTCTATAAAATTTATTCTATAAAATTCTTTAAATAAATATTCCATAAAATTTCTATAAAATTCTATAAATAAATATTCTATAAAATTTATTCTATAAAATTCTTTAAATAATTATTCTATAAAATTTCTATAAAATTTATTCTAAAAAATTCTATAAATAAATATTCTATAAAATTCTTTAAATAAATATTCCATAAAATTTCTATAAAATTTATTCTAAAATATTCTATAAAATTTATTCTATAAAATTCTTTAAATAAATATTCCATAAAATTTCTATAAAATTCCTATAAAATTTATTCCAAAAAATTCTATAAATAAATATTCTATAAAATGTCTATAACATTTATTCTATAAAATTCATTTAATTGAATTTAAAAACGATTTTTTTCGCGATTTTCAACGCCTCTTACGAGTTGAGATGAAATCGTTTTTTTTTTTTTTTGGTAAACAAATTGTACGGCGAGCGCGCGTCTTTCACGAACGTAAATAAGTAAAAAAAAAAAAAAAACAAGTTGCAAGGAAATCGTATACTTTATTTTTTCCCCTACATTCGTGGGTTTTTATGCACGCCAATCGAGAAGGTGCGTTGGGATTGTTGCGCGGGGCTGAGGATGAATTTACGGTGCTCGCGACATGCTCGTTGCAAAAAGGACCGTCGATTTGTTCTTTTTCTTCTTTCGTTTTCCTTGCCCGCTGGATTCGTCGCGATTTTTACCTGAAACTGATTTAAACGTGGATTTAGACAAACAAAAGAGCGTCCGTGAACGAAGATATTTCGATTTTTTTTTAATTGAATGTCTTGAAAATTCGGCAAAAATCGTTTCGCTTCTTTCGCAGAAATTGGAAGATTGGCTCAAAACTTGGATCGCCTCAAACGAGACGTTTTTTTTTTTTTTATTTTTTTCGCGATGGAATTCGATAATTGCCTTGAGAGGTGGGAAAAAGTAGTAGCCAGCGATGGACAATACTTTGATCAATCTATTCGTATTTTGAAAGAAATGGACTTTTTACCACAACAACAAAAAAAAATGGACCGAATTAATTTGTACTCCCAATAGAAATGTGAAAATTGTTTTCGACGTGCTTCACTGGCTCAAAATGCTCGACTTTCGATACGTTACCGGTTACGGTCAAATCCGTTCCATTTAAGCTTTGGGCCAAATCATAGCAGAAACTTTGATTGTATGATGGCGCTGACGCGTAATTGTCTTCGTCGTGTTCGGTACTGAAGGCGGTCGAAACGATCGAATTCTTCGCCGTCGTTTCTCGTCCGTTGTTTATCGTTGGCCAAGCAACGCCGTTCACGTTGTTGCGGCTTGTGCCAATTGCCCTCGTGTTCTGCGACAACATCTGCGCGAACGAAGGACCAAGATTTTCGATCGAATTCATCGTTTGCGACGATTCGCAACGGCTCGTTGTCAAATTGTTGTCATCGAGAAAAGCGCTGCGTGAAGGACTGCTCGCTACGCTGGACGTTGCGATCGACTCGGCCGGGGATGCCACGATTATTCTGATGCAAAGAGTAGAATATATCAATATTTTGCTCCCGTTATTCTTAACGTCGTTTTAAGGCAGTAGTCTGCTTTACAGGCTTCAAAAAATCGATTTTTCGTTTTTGTCTTAAATCTATTCCAAAACTATCCAAGAATATGTGTTCAAAATTTTAGAGGCCAATTCGACATATTTTCGAAGCTAGATCAGTTTTAGTGGCCGAGCGTCGAGCAGGTGCGAATGCTCGGGCAGAACTTTACAGCCCGTTTTCTCGAGTTTTCATTTTCACAAGTTTTGGAAAACGGTGCCGGCGATAGTAAAAACAATATATGTCCGATCGAAAAAAAAACCAAAGTGATCTAGCTTCAGTATTGAATTATCTTCTATTTGAACTAAAAAAGTTGGACAAAAGTACTATTTAAATTACTTGTTTTGCAACTTAAAGTGAATTTTTTTTCTTCAAAAAAGTGAATTTTTTTTGTCAAACTTCGAAAAAATTTGGAATTTCGTCATTTCTTCGGTATTTTTTTAGTTCATATAGAAAAGGAACTTATAAAAACTAAAAAAAAATTTGGTTCCACTGTTTCAGATGCATCGCACGACCTCCATCACCGGCACCGATTTACGAGTGCACACTCCAGGCGCCCCAGAAAAATCGTTACAACTTTGGCAAATTTCAATAATTTGTAATAATAAAAATTGTTTTTTAAAGCTTGAATATAATATACTATCGTCTCAAAATTTCGTTTACCGCAATCATTTCCTTCCCTTTCAAAAAAATTGTTGAAAAAACGCTTTTTTTTCGGCTCCTAAAGCAGACTACTGCCTTAAAGCGTTTTCTTGTTGAAAATTTCACTTTTCTTAAGGAGTTTCGGGACACAATGGAAATGCTACCATTTGATTGAATTTATGGAGTAAATTTTTTGTCATATATTGCATTGTATCCTCCGAATTTCTATAAAATTTATTCTATAAAAATCTATAAATATTCTATAAAATTCATTCTAACAAATTGTGTAAATAAATGTTCTATAAAATGTATTCTGTAAAATTTATTCTATAAAATTCTATAAATAAATAGTCTATAAAATGTATTCTATAAAATTTCTATGAATATTCTATAACATTTTATAGAATATTTATATTTTAAAATTTTTAAATTTTATAGCCATTTTATAGAATGAATTTTATAGAATATTTATTTATAGAAATAAATATTCTATAAAATTTATTCTATAAAATGGCTATAACATTTATTCTATAAAATTTCTATAAAATTCATTCTACAAAATTTCTATAAAATTTATTCTATAAAATTCTATAAATAAATATTGTATAAAATTTCTATACAATTTATTCTATAAAATTTCTATACAATTGATTCTATAAAATTTCTATACAATTTATTCTATAAAATTCCTATAAAATTTATTCTATAAAATTTCTATAAAATTTATTCTAAAAAATTCTATAAAATTTATTCTATAAAATTCTATAAATAAATATTCTATAAAATTTCTATAAAATTTATTCTAAAAAATGCTATAAATATTCTATAAAATTTCTATAAAATTCTATAAAATTTCTATACAATTTATTCTATAAAATTCCTATAAAATTTCTATAAACTTTCTATAAAATGTCTATAAAATTTATTCTATAAATAAATATTCTAAAAAATTCTATAAAATTTATTCTATAAAATGTCTATAAAAGTTCTATAAAATTTATTCTATAAATAAATATTCTATAAAATTTCTATAAAATGTCTATAAAATTTCTATAAAATTTATTCTATAAAATTCTATAAAATTCATTCTACAAAATTTCTATAAAATTTTATCTATAAAATTTCTATAAAATTTATTCTATAAAATTCTATAAATAAATATTGTATAAAATTTCTATACAATTTATTCTATAAAATTTCTATACAATTTATTCTATAAAATTCCTATAAAATTTATTCTAAACAATGCTATAAATAAATATTCTATAAAATTTCTATAAAATTCGATAAAATTTCTATACAATTTATTCTATAAAATTCCTATAAAATTTCTATAAAATTTATTCTATAAAATGTCTATAAAATTTATTCTATAAATAAATATTCCAAAAAATTCTATAAAATTTCTATAAAATTCCTATAAAATTTATTCTATAATATTCTATAAATAAATATTCTATAAAATTTCTATAAAATGTCTATAAAATTTCTATAAAATTTATTCTATAAAATTCTATAAATAAATATTCTATAAAATTTCTATAAAATTCCTATAAAATGTATTCTATAAAATTCGATAAATAAATATTCTATAAAATTTCTATAAAATTTATTCTATAATATTCTACAAATAAATATTCTATAAAATTTCGATAAAATTTATTCTAAAAAATTCTACCAACAAATATTCTATAAAATTTTTATAAAATTTACAAATGAAGAAACCCACGCTTTAAAATAGAGCATTTAACATTGAGGGCCAACACGACTGTGACGGCTTAAAAAAAATCGATTTAAAATATACTATTTAACATTAAGGGCAAACACGACCGTGACGGCTTTAAAAAATCAATTTTTTTTCTACATTTTCTCATAGTACGTACTTTCAAAAATACGTATGCGAAAAATGATTTTATAATTTACAAAAATATCAGAGCTACAGGCATTTTTAGTCCGAGGGCGTAGAGAGGCAGCAGCCCTTGGTGGCCGCATCGCAGAGTATTTTTTTTCTTCTCGAAATAACTTTTTTCTTTCAAACTGCTACGAACGATAACTCGAGCAATAACAGTCGGATATGTAAAATTGTTGCACGAATTTTTGTTATAATTGTGACAGCTATCCTTCAACGTAGCCTTTTTTTAAAAATACTTTTTTATCAAAGCATCACGAACGGAATTATTTCAAGTGAAAGCGATTGAGACGACGATCTTTTTTATTTTCTCGACATTCGCAATGTCGAGAAAAATAAGAAAATAAACTCGTTTTCCGAAGCTTACCCAGACGATTGATAGTCGGGCTGCCATTGTGGAAAATGTTTGTGCGACTCGATGTGTACTTTAGGCGTTGCAAACTTTCCCATACGTTTGTTCTCCTCCGTTATTATTTTTTTCTCACGCTTTCTCTCCTCCCGTTCCCGTCTACGGCGTCGTTTTTCACGATTTTCCATCTGTTCGGCAAAATTTCCGAGTACGTCGTCACACACGATTGGATAGCCCAATACGATCTCGGCTATTTCGAAGTTACACGTCAACGGCAAATGATAAAGATAACGCATACGTCGTCGCAATTCTTCCGTAAAACTGCCCGCTTCCTTTTCCAATATTATCCCGCTTATCGTGCGCGGACAATTTTCCAAACTTCCGTACTGCAGCTCGAGCATTTTTATATTCATCGCGTGTAGATACAAATGTTGTCCGTCTTCGGCTGTAACGAGATTTACATTTAGCTGCCGTCGAGGGCTTACACCTGGGTGGGTGTAAAACAAAAAAAAAAAAAAAAGATCGATTTGTTGAAAAAGTTGGCCCAAAAAAAAGATGGCACCGCCAAACTCTGTCAACGAAATATATTTCGAAATCTTTTTTTTTTTTTTTTGATAGATTTTTTTTTTAATTTTTGTACTTTGTGTATTTATTTTGAAATTTGTATGAAGAAATTAATTCTAGAATGTAATAAAATAAAAATTCATAAGTTTTCATCGAAAGTTTATGATAAATTGTATCTAAAGTTTCATAATTGTAAATGGTTTGTTTTTTTTTTGTTTTTGTTTTTTTTTTTTTTTTTTTTTACGATTTTACCTTGATAGAAGTAAAAGAATTTCGACAAAGCGCGAGCTCCGGAAGTTTCGGGGCTCGTAGTTTTTTCGTTCCTGGCGATACACGCGTCCTCCGAATATATCGAGCTCGCGTTATCGTCGTGCACTGAATCACGCTCGGTTTCGCGGATTTTTTCGATCGCGAGGCGAGGCTCGCTCCCAACGGCATTTTCATCTTCTTGCATTGCGTCCTTCGGAATAAATGATCGTTTGGGTTTTTTTTTAGTATTTTTTTTTTTTTTTTTAAATATTTTTGTTTAATAGTTATAGTTGCGAGAATTATAAAATCGATTCGACATATTTTTAAATCGTAAAAAAAATATAAAAATATGATTTAAAAAACCTACTTAATATTTATAATTTATACTTTTTTTAAATATTTTTATTATTCCTTTGCCTACACGTGTCAATAGTGGAAAAATATTTTTCGATTTATGTTTCAGATAAATAAAATTTCATGAAAAAGAAAAATGAATAAATAAAATTTCACGAAAGAGAAAAATAAATAAATAAAATTTCACGAAAGAGAAAAATAAATAAACAAAATTTCACGAAAGAGAAAAATAAATAAACAAAATTTCACGAAAAAGAAAAATAAATCAACAAAATTTCATGAAAAAGAAAAATAAATTAATGAAATTTTATGAAGAAGAGAAAGAAAAAAAGAAAATTTCATGAAAAAGAAAAATAAATTAATGAAATTTTATGAAGAAGAAAAAGAAAAAAAGAAAATTTCATGAAAAAGAAAAATAAATGAATAAAATTTCACGAAAAAGAAAAAATAAATAAATCAAATTTCATGAAAAAGAAAAATGAATACATAAAATTTCATGAAAAAGAAAAATGAATAAATAAAATTTCATGAAAAAGAAAAATGAATAAATAAAAGTTCATGAAACAGAAAAATAAATTAATGAAATTTTATGAAGAAAAAGAAAAAAGAAATAAATCAAATTTCATGAAAAAGAAAAATGAATAAATAAAATTTCATGAAAAAGAAAAATAAATAAATAAAATTTCATGAAAAAGAAAAATGAATAAATAAAAGTTCATGAAACAGAAAAATGAATAAATAAAATTTCACGAAAAAGAAAAATAAACAAAATTTCATGAAAAAGAAAAATAAATAAATAAAATTTCATAAAGAAAAAGACCCCATAAATGCATTTTCATGAAAAAGACCCAATAAATAAAGAATTATTTTCATGAAAAAGGCCGAAAATGAAGAATGAAGGATAAACTTGCCGTGCTGCAAGGCTTGCCATAGAGGCGACACGTTGCCGAAAAAGAAATAAATAAAATTTCATAAAAAAGAAAAAGAAATAAATCAAATTTCATGAAAAAGAAAAGATAAATAACTCAAATTTCATGCAAAAGAAAAAAATGAATAAATAAAATTTCATGAAAAAGAAAAATAAATAAATAAAATTTCACGAAAAAGAAAAATAAATAAACAAAATTTCATAAAAAAGAAAAATAAATAAATAAAATTTCACGAAAAAGAAAAATAAATAAAATTTCATGAAAAAGAAAAATAAATAAATAAAATTTCACGAAAAAGAAAAATAAATAAAATTTCATGAAAAAGAAAAATAAATAAAATTTCATGAAAAAGAAAAATAAACAAAATTTCATGAAAAAGAAAAATAAATAAAATTTCATGAAAAAGAAAAATAAATAAAATTTCATGAAAAAGAAAAATAAACAAAATTTCATGAAAAAGAAAAATAAATAAAATTTCATGAAAAAGAAAAATAAATAAAATTTCATGAAAAAAAAAAAGAAAACAATAAATAAATTTATTTCATGAAAAAAATTCAATAAATACATTTTCATGAAAAAGATCCAATAATTTTCATGAGAAAAAAATAAAAAATGCCAAAAAGAAGAGGAACAAATTTTGCCGTGCTCTGGAAAAAGCTTACCATACAGGCGACACTGTGCTCCCTTATCGACAAATCCGCGAGTGCCTGTTCGACGAAGCAATTCTCCGGGGATTGGGGATCCTCGGCAATTTCAAGTTTCAATTGAGCACGTTCGCTCTCGATGATGTTCATAATGTCAAAAGTATTAGCGAGCAAAAGTTTCGAGTAGATGTCGCGTGAATTGGCCTCCGAGACAGTGACGAAAGTCGTTGGTAGTTCATTTATTGTCTCGCATACGGGCATGGCTATCAATGAGCCACGTTCACGACGCATGAGACGCAAATTAACGTGATCGCCGACATTCAAATGATTCTGCGTCACTTCGACGACCGATTTTAAATCAATTTTGTGCACGGACTCGTAACATATCGGACACTTGCGCCAAGCCTTGTTCGACAGTGCCAAATAATGAAGTATGCACGGCCAGCAATAAACGTGTCCGCAACGAGTCATCTTACCGGCGACCGGTGGACACAAGCAAATTGGACACGACAAATTTCCGGAGCTGTAAACACGCTGCAAAAAAAGAGAAAAAAAAAAAAAAAGAAAAAAGAAAAAAAAACATCGTTCTTACGTTATTGGGAAGAAAAAAAATGTTGCATTTTTTGTTTGGGTTTGAAATACTTACGATCTGTTCTATCAGTTTCCAATCGACGAGGGTGTCCGGATCGACGAGGTACGCGCCGTAATCACCATTTTTATTGACCACGAACTGACAACTGGACAAAGCCAATGGGAATTGTGAAGTATGCTTTGGAAGGAATTTCGAATTTTCTAGACCGACCGAGTGAATGGACGACAAAGCTAATTTGGGTTCAAGGAGCTACGATCATTAGAGGGTAATTGTAGAATTTTCAAATTTATTTTCTTGTTTCCAGGCTTTAGGCTACTCCAGAGGCAAAACACGAGGGCATATTGGACGAAGTAAAAAGTTCTGTGCGTTTTTACCGCTCTATTTCGACGATGAAATTAACATAGGATTGTCCGATTTAGATTTTGTTTTGTTCGATAACTATTGTCCGTTTTGAAGGCAATTTTTTATAATTCCGCGATTGAAGAAGTCCTCGTACCTATTGGTAAAAAAAAAACTTGACCAGCTCATTTTCACAAGCCTCCTCCTTGAGGCCAGTTTTGTACGATGAAGAAAATTTTGCAAATGCTCGTGATAAGGTGATAATCGCTTGGTGGCCAGATCTGGACTATACGGCGGGTGCGATAGAACCTCCGATCCAAGCTCTCGGAGCTTCCGGCGCGTCGTTGAAGATGTGTGCGCGGCCTGGCCGTTGTCTTGGAACACAACATCCTTCCTATTGGCCAATTCTGGCCGCTTCTGGTTCGATCGCCTGCTTCAATCTGGTCAGTTGTTGACAGTAGAGGTCCGAATTGAGTGTTTGGCCCGATGGGAGCAGCAGCAGCAGCTCATAGTGGATCCCTTCCAATCCCACCAAAACACACACAGCAAACGCCTTCTTGGCCCGTTAATCCGGGGTCTTGGCGATCGTTTGGGCCGGCTCACCGCGATTGGACCGCGATCTTTTTCCGCTGTTGTTCTCGTATGTGAGCCATTTTTCATCGCCAGTCACCATCCGCTTAAAAAATGCCTCGATTACGTTACGTTTGCAGCAAAGAATCGCAGCCATCGATTCGGTCCAAAAGATTCTTTTTTGCGTCAATTAGTATGGCACCCATACATCGAGCTTCTTCTTGAGACCAGCCTTATGCAAATGCTTCCAAAAGGTTTTCTAGCTAATCTTCAATTCCTGGGCAATGGAATAAGTGCTCACATGCCGGTCCGACTCGACGATTTCCATGATTTTATCGACATTTTCGACGATTGGCCCTACCAGAGGCGTGCCTCATCTTCGACGTTCATATTTACCAGAACGGAATCATTGGAACCACCGCTTTGCTGAATGTTCTAGGAGCTTCCAGAATGTTTCTGAATGTTTTAGCAGCTTCCAGAATGTCCCTGAATGTTCTAGAAGCTTCCAGAATGTTTCTGAATGTTCTAGAAGCTTCCAGAATGTTTCTGAATGTTCTAGCAGCTTCCAGAATGTTCCTGAATGTTCTAGCAGCTTCCAGAATGTTCCTGAATGTTCTAGAAGCTTCCAGAATGTTCCAGAATCTCCCAGAATGTTACCAGAATGTTCTAGAAGCTTCCAGAATGTTCCTGAATGTTATAGAAGCTTCCAGAATGTTCCCGAATGTTCTAGAAGCTCCCAGAATGTTCCTGAATGTTCTAGAAGCTTCCAGAATGTTCTAGAATCTCCCAGAATGTTCTAGAAGCTTCCAGAATGTTCCTGAATGTTATAGAAGCTTCCAGAATGTTCCCGAATGTTCTAGAAGCTTCCAGAATGTTCCTGAATGTTCTAGAAGCTTCCAGAATGTTCTAGAATCTCCCAGAATGTTACCAGAATGTTCTAGAAGCTTCCAGAATGTTCCTGAATGTTATAGAAGCTTCCAGAATGTTCCTAGAATGTTCCCGAATGTTCTAGAAGCTTCCAGAATGTTCCTGAATGTTATAGAAGCTTCCAGAATATTCCTGAATGTTATAGAAGCTTCCAGAATGTTCCTAGAATGTTCCTGAATGTTCTAGAAGCTTCCAGAATGTTTCTGAATGTTCTAGCAGCTTCCAGAATGTTGCTGAATGTTCTAGAAGCTTCCAGAATGTTCCTGAATGTTCTGGAATCTCCCAGAATGTTACCAGAATGTTCCTGAATGTTATAGAAGCTTCCAGAATGTTCCTGAATGTTATAGAATGTTCCTGAATGTTCTAGAAGCTTCCAGAATGTTCCTGAAGTTATAGCACGACGCACGGTTGTAAACCACGCTTACATTTATTATATATATATATATATATATATATATATATATATATATATATATATATTGGGAGTACAAATTAATTCGGTCCGTTTTCGAGAGATGGTTCTGGCTGTTATGAATGTTTCATAATGACAGCTGATTTCGGTGGTTTCAGAGAGGTTAGACAAGCAAACACCTTCTTGGCCCGTTAATCCGGGCTTGGCGATCGTTTGGGCCGGCTGCCACGCGATTGGACCACGATCTTTTTCGCCTCTTGTTCTCGTGTGTTAGCCATTTTTCATCGCCATCCACCATCCGCCTTAAAAAATGCCTCGATTTCGTTACGTTTGCAGCAAAGAATCGCAGCCATCAATTCGATCCAAAAGCTTCTTTTTTGCGTCGAATTCGTGCGGCTACCATAACATCGAGCTTCTTCTTGAGACCAGCCTTATGCAAATGCTTCCAAAAGGTTTTCTTGCTAATCTTCAATTCCTGGGCAATGGAATAAGTGCTCACATACCGGTCCGACTCGACCGATTTCCATGATTTTATCGACATTTTCGACGATTGGCCCTACCAGAGCGTGCCTCATCTTCGACGTCCATATTCATCAGAACGGAATCGGTTGGAAGCACCGCTGGTGCTGTTGCACTCGATACTGTATTGGCTCCAATGAACAGCACAAATTTTTTTTTTCGCCGCCTGCTCCGCCCTTTCACCTTGGTCGTAGTGCTACTGAAGAATGTATCGAATTTTCTCTTTTTTTTTTTTTACCTCCATATGGTGAATTCTGGTGAAACTCATTGTGAATATGATGGAGTTTTTTTTTTTTAAATTACTGAATATGCAATAAATAAAATATTTACCACAAATATTGGCACTTTGGGCCCGAAAATGGGGTTTGGGTAAAGCATCAATTTAGTCTCTTTGTCGCACCTGAAGAATCGTATCTCCTCAAGGAAGGACATTCGTCCATTGACTGGTCGGTTTTTACTCTATCATTAGGTAGTAATCAAAGGATCGTACTTTGCCTGTAGAAACTGTTCCTTGTTGTACTTGTGACGCTGTATCGGGGGTAACCAACGATTGTTATTGCAGGAATTGCCGTGTGGCCTACCGTAATTGCCTCCACCAAAATTGACAGTTGCGTCGCGCGGCGCGTAATGAAAGTTCAGCAGATGATTCAAATTCTGCTTCTTACTTCCTGGGACCATCACCGAGCCAAGCTCGGCAGCCTCTTCTTCCTCTACCTAATGATTTTGTTTGTTTGTTTGTTTGTTTGTTTTTTTTTTTTTCACATTTTGAAATGAATCGGATAAAAGTCTTCTTTCGTTTTTGATGGAGGAAAAAAAAAAAACAAAGCAGATGAAAGGATTTATGCAAAGCTCATTCGTTCGAAACGGCAATTATTTAGGAGGAATTTCGTGAGCAATTATTTAGGAGGAATCTCGAGATATTGAAATGGAAACGCGAAAACTCGATTAGAAAATTTATGAGGCCCTTGAATAGAGAATTTATGCCCTTAAAAGGGACAACACCACTGTGACGGCTTCGAAAAATTCGATTTTTTGAAAACCATCTAGAAAAATCTAAAATACATTTAAGATTAAGATGCCGTTGGAGCCAGGTCGAAAAAATAATTATTTTCGGAGATATTGAATATTTTTTGGAGCGGTGCAGCGCTCCGTGACGCTCGGGCTCCCGCGCAGCCGCCTCTTCCTGAGGAAGTATCGGAGGCAATTACGCCAGTCCTTCGAAAATTTGAGCAGAGACGATTTGCTGCAGCGTTGTTTGGGCGGCTTCGCGCAAAACAACAACGAAAGCTACAACAAATCAGTTTGGACAATAGCCCCCCCAAGTGTCAGTCCGGGAGCAAAAAAATCGTCGATATTGCAGCTGATGTCGCGGTATTATTATTCAATGATGGCCTGAGAAGCCTCATGAAAGTTTTCGAGACGTTGGGGATAACTATCGGCCGAAATTGTTTCAATTTTTGCGTTGAAACCGACGCAGCGCGGATCGAGCTGGCGGAGCGCTCGCTCACAGACGCTGCAAAAGAGGCAAGGAAGAGCCTCTACAAGTTCGAGAAAAGATGCCTAGGGACGATCATTTGCTTCTTGAAGGGCCCAGCTATATGGTGCCGGCATCGCTGATTAAAGGTAAAAAAAAAATTTTTTCCCAATTTATCGCATAAATTAAGGCAGTAGTCTGCTTTACAGGCTTCAAAAAATCGTTTTTTCGTTTTTGTCTTAAATCTATTCCAAAACTATCCAAGAATATGTGTTCAAAATTTTAGAGGCCAATTCGACATATTTTCGAAGCTAGATCAGTTTTAGTGGCCGAGCGTCGAGCAGGTGCGAATGCTCGGGCAGAACTTTACAGCCCGTTTTCTCGAGTTTTCATTTTCACAAGTTTTGGAAAACGGTGCCGGCGATAGTAAAAACAATATATGTCCGATCGAAAAAAACCAAAGTGATCTAGCTTCAGTATTGAATTATCTTCTATTTGAACTAAAAAAGTTGGACAAAAGTACTATTTAAATTACTTGTTTTGCAACTTAAAGTGAATTTTTTTTCTTCAAAAAAGTGAATTTTTTTTTCAAACTTCGAAAAAATTTGGAATTTCGTCATTTCTTCGGTATTTTTTTAGTTCATATAGAAAAGGAACTTATAAAAACTAAAAAAAAATTTGGTTCCACTGTTTCAGATGCATCGCACGACCTCCATCACCGGCACCGATTTACGAGTGCACACTCCAGGCGCCCCAGAAAAATCGTTACAACTTTGGCAAATTTCAATAATTTGTAATAATAAAAATTGTTTTTTAAAGCTTGAATATAATATACTATCGTCTCAAAATTTCGTTTACCGCAATCATTTCCTTCCCTTTCAAAAAAATTGTTGAAAAAACGCTTTTTTTTCGGCTCCTAAAGCAGACTACTGCCTTAACAAACCTAAAACCTTTGAACGCGTTTTTCTCAAAACCACTTTTTTTAGTGCGGCACGCAGCAGAACTCGAGCAATTTTTATCCGATCGACTACAAATTTGGACTGCATCAATAAAACTAGATTATCTAAAGAAGTACATAGGATTTTTTCGATATCTCAATAATAAAAAAAAACGTTATAGCCTATTTTCGACGAGAAATTTTGCTCGAAAATCGTCCTTTAATTTCAAAAGCGTGGCTATTTTTTAAAAATCAATATTTTTTCAAATCCCTGTGTAATTCTCTTCAAAATATCATATTATTAACGAAAACACTCGGTATTTTTTTTTTTCAGATCGACTTTGAAGAGAGTTCTGCTGCATGCCGCGAACCACTGAAGAGGCAACACGGTACCTGACGCGGGAGCTTCCCCAGCGTCACACCATGGGGCGTGAAAAATTTGAAATTTTTTTTTTTATGTATCTTCAATAAACAACGAACAAAACAACAACAAAAATTTTTCGAATATCTCTTTTTTTTTCCCACAAAAAAAAATTCTTGAAAAATGGCAAAAAAAACAGGGGGTCACAGTGGTGTTCTGCCTCAATAGCGTCTTCATAATAATAAGCTTTACATTGAAACGCTCCGAAATGCGTCACAACGTCGGGTCTTCATTTCGTAATTATTCTTTTTTTTTTTTGCGTTCGCCTAGGTCTTGTCTTTGAGCGGTGTTTTTTTTTTTTCTTTGTAATTTTTATTTTCTCTGGGCCTTATTTTGCCTAATGTTCTTTCTTTCTTTGGGCCTTATTTATCGTTATTTTCGTGTCTGTTTGGGCCTTATTTTTAAGCGGGTCTTTTTTTTTTTTCGGAATAATGCGGAAAAAAAGAGGAATATTGGGGAAAATCGGCATATTTTAAATATTTCTCATTTTTATTATTCCCGATTTTCTCCAAATTGGGGGGAAAACGGCGAAAATATGAGAAATTTGGAAAAAAAATTTCTACCAGGGCTCTCCGTATCATATTCATCGTGACATTTCTTTCGTGGGTATGGGGAAACTGCCAAAAACCTTTACCAACGCAGCCGGTCGTCAAGTTCGCCCCCCCCGCCCCCCCCACCCCCCTGGAACTAGTCTTATTTCGCCGCCAAATGCCGAAGAAAAAAAAAAACATTTCACGAAGAAACGTACGCGACGGGGATTCGAATTCGTTACCTCGCGTTCCGCAAGTTTGGAGGCCAAGCGCGTCAACCGCATGACGCTCGTCGTCAAAACCAACCTTGGTATCCTCCTTTGCACCGCCATGATATTGTCCTTTAGGTTTCGGTCTCTTATCAAAACTTCTCGCTTTCTGAACGTTCGTCTTTCTGGATTGTTGCTCATTCTTGGGGTTGGCCGACGTCGTACCGCTAGTTTCGCGCCTTCGCGAAGTCTTGGTAAAGACTTTACCGCCGTTGACGACATCTGTGGAAGAAAAAAAAACAAAAAAAAAAAAACATAAAAGCTTCGCGACAAAGGAGCTTCGCCGTCGACGAGTTTGAAAAATTAATTCGAACGCCGAACCTAAATTTTTCTTCGATTCACCGGGCGCAGCCGACTTGCTCGACGACTGCGCGTATCTCGTCTTTTTGTCCATAGCAGCAAAGCGCGACAATGTTCGTCGAGCTAACGTCGCTAACGAAGATGAAATCTCCTCCGTATGGAGTAACAATTACCCGCTGCAGACCCTTCATTTTCTTCAGTAAGCCATGTTCGTTGGTTTCAAAGTTTGTTGGTTTTTTTTTTTTTTCTTCTTTTTTTTCCCCAAGATCCTTGAGATCTGCGGAATGTCCTTCAGCGTGGGAAGGTTGAGACGTGAGGAAACGTGCGCGCGGGGGGCGGGGGGGGGGGAGGTTGATGAAGTTTGTTTTTGTTTTTTTTTTTTTCTTTCAAAGAGAATTTGCGAATAACAATCGAGCTAGGGAGAGGGCTCGTTGGGCTCTCCCCTGTCGCCGCTCAACGACGAATTTCACTCTCCCGAAACGACACACCACGGTGCACTTTGGCGATCTCTGTCGCTTTTGGATATATATATATATATATATATATATGGCGAGACGTAATTATTGAATGGTATCTCGCCACTTCCGTGTTTTGTGACGTCGTCGTCTTTTGGCACACGACGGGAGTCAAATGAGACACGCTCGTGCCAGCTCGAGAGATATTTGACACTTTTTTTTGGGGAATTTTCGAGTTGGGGGAAAATGGTAGTTTTTTTTTGGGCATCAGTTTTTGTGGGATTTTTTTTAGGTTATGTGCTTTTTGGGTCGTTACGCGGCGAGGGGCGGGGGGGGGGTAGGATTAGGACGCTGGTTGGTTATTGTCGAGATGGAAAATGGTCGGATTTGTTGGTGCGAGGCTCTGCCACTCGTGGCGCTACTTGATGCGAGCTTCGCGCAATGGCCACCGTGGCAGCACCGTGAACTTTTGGCAATTCGACTTTAACTTTTCGATGTTTTTTTTCTCGTTGTTGTTGTTGTTGTTGTTGTAAATTTGTTTGGGTTTGTTTGGGTTCGTTTATGGGTGATTGTGAGATCAATTAAAACGTTTTTTTTTGGGAGAGCGTTTGCTTGGGGACAAATAAGAATTGAAAATTGTCGGTAAGTTACCGACCCGACTAACTGCGAGCGAGCGGCTCGACTTTGCTTTTTCGATGTTTTTTTTATTTATTTAAATCGTTCGTGGTTGATTGTTGAGAATAATTCGAACGTTTGTCAGAGAGCGTTATTTACTTTGGGAAAAATGAGAATCGAAAATTGTCGGTAAGTTACCGACCCGACTAACGTCGAGCGAGCGGCTCGACTTTGCTTTTTCGATGTTTTTTTTCTTTCTTTTTTTGATTTGTCATCGTTTATGGTTAATTTTGAGTTATCAATTGAAACGTTTGTGAAAGAGCGTTGTTTGCTTGGAAAAATGAGAATTGAAAATTGTCGGTAAGTTACCGACCCGACTAGGGTCGAGGGAGCGGCTCGACTTTGCTTTTTCGATGTTTTTTTTTTTTTTTCATTTGTCATCGTTTATGGTTAATTTTGAGTTATCAATTGAAACGTTTGTGAAAGAGCGTTGTTTGCTTGGAAAAATGAGAATTGAAAATTGTCGGTAAGTTACCGACCCGACTAACGTCGAGCGAGCGGCTCGACTTTGCTTTTTCGATGTTTTTTTTCTTTCTTTTTTTGATTTGTCATCGTTTATGGTTAATTTTGAGTTATCAATTGAAACGTTTGTGAAAGAGCGTTGTTTGCTTGGAAAAATGAGAATTGAAAATTGTCGGTAAGTTACCGACCCGACTAACGTCGAGCGAGCGACTCGACTTTGCTTTTTCGATGTTTTTTTTTTTTGATTTGTCATCGTTTATGGTTAATTTTGAGATCAATTGAAACGTTTGTGAAAGAGCGTTATTTACTTTGGAAAAATGAGAATTGAACATTGTCGGTAAGTTACCGACCCGACTAACGTCGAGCGAGCGGCTCGACTTTGCTTTTTCGATGTTTTTTTTTCTTTTTTTTATTTGTCATCGTTTATGGTTAATTTTGAGTTATCAATTGAAACGTTTGTGAAAGAGCGTTGTTTGCTTGGAAAAATGAGAATTGAAAATTGTCGGTAAGTTACCGACCCGACTACAGGCGAATGAGCCGGTAATTATTTTAATCGCCGGTTTTAATTGATCTCACAATCAACCAAAAATGTCTCACAAACGATTAAAAATAATAATAAAAAATAAAAAAACGAACATTGAAAAGGCAAAGTCGAGTCGCTCGCTCGCCGGTAGTCGGGTCGGTAACTTACCGACAATTTACAATTAGCATTTTTCCAAAGTAAACAACGCTCTCGCAAACGTTTCAATTGATCTCACAATCAACCGCAAACAAACGATTACAAACGAAAAAAAAAACATCAGTTTTTGTGGGATTAACTTTTTTTTAGGTTATGTGCTTTTTGGGCCGTTGCGGGTTGGGGTAGGATTAGGACGCTGGTTGGTTATTGTCGAGATGGAAAATGGTCGGATTTGTTGGTGCGAGGCTCTGCCACTCGTGGCGCTACTTAACGCGAGCTTCGCGCAATGGCCACCGTGGCAGCACCGTGAACTTTTGGCAATTCGACTTTAACTTTTCGATGTTTTTTTTCTTGTTGTTGTTGTTGTTGTTGTTGTAAATTTGTTTGGGTTTGTTTGGGTTCGTTTATGGGTGATTGTGAGATCAATTAAAACGTTTTTTTTTTTCCGAGAGCGTTTGCTTGGACAAATGAGAATTGAAAATTGTCGGTAAGTTACCGACCCGACTAACTGCGAGCGAGCGACTCGACTTTGCTTTTTCGATGTTTTTTTTCTTTCTTTTTTTGATTTGTCATCGTTTATGGTTAATTTTGAGTTATCAATTGAAACGTTTGTGAAAGAGCGTTGTTTGCTTGGAAAAATGAGATTTGAAAATTGTTTGGGTTTGTTTGGTTTCGAAATACGAATTTATGAAGAAAAAAAACATGTCGTTCTCGATAAAATCGGTTAATGAGCGAAGAAAAAGAATGAAAGAAAGAAAGAAAGAAAGAAAGAAAGAAAAAAAACCGTTTATGAACAAACCCAAACAAAATTGTTGACAACATTGGCCGGTAGGGTTTTGCTGCGTCCAGCTCGAACAGTCGAATATTGCCCGCGATGAAAGACAAATTGTCAAACGTCACGGGGAGCGTTGCACGTCCAACGTTCGCAGAGAAGTGAAAAACGTCGTTTTGTTTTCGCCTCTTTCGTACCGTATCGTAATAAATAAAAAAATAAAAAAAAGTGTCATTTATTCACAAAAACAAATGAGAATCTCGTGGAGCAAAATATCGTTCGAGTAATCCAAACCCAAACAAACCCAAACAAATGAGAATCTCGCGGAGAAAAATATCCTTAAAAAAAACCTAAAGTTTAACCTAAAAAAAAAAAAAAAACAATTTTTTAGGTTAGTTTTTTCGGAATTTTCTTTTTCCTCGATAAAACGGAGGAAATATTGTGCGCGCGTGATAAAGTTTAACGAAGAGATGTTGGCGCGGTTTTTTTTTTTTTTTTTTGCAGACTACACGATTTCAGCGTTCTTCGAGATGACAGGTTTTTTAACGATTTGCATTATTTGCCTCGTCGTTTATTGCAGCTTCACATGGTAAGAATTCTTCGGAATATTTTTTTTTTTTTTTTTTTTTTTTTTTTTCTCCATTACTTTCGAAACGTAATGGGATAAAAAAATAGAAGAGAAAAAGGACGATTGGACGAACGAAAGCTATTGGGACGTTGAATAAGTTTTTGCTGTTTTTTTTTTTTTTTTTTCAATTAACGCTTTATTTTTGTGCGAATTGAAAATTAATGCTTTATGTTTTTTGTAAAGTAAGTAAAATATCTACAGATATAACACAAAGTGCTGCTATTTCGTGACATTGAAAATGTAATCAGACTTTTAGGGCGATGAAAAACGGTACATGCAAATAATGAGTTGCTCTCTCTCTCTCTCTCTCTCTCTCTTTTTGCATTCTTACATTCTAACTCTCTCGCTATCCATCCATCAAACCCAAACCAACCCAAACAAACTTAAACCCAAACAAACTTAAACCCAAACAACCGAACCTTAAACCCCAAACAAGGCCCACATTAAACCCAAACAAGGCCCACATTAAACCCAAACAAGGCCCACATTAAACCCAAACAAGGCCCACATTAAACCCAAACAAGCCCAAACATTAAATCCAAAGAAACCCTAACATTAAACCCAAACAAACAAACATTAAACCCAAACAAACAAACCCAAACAAGCCCAAGCAATAAAAACCCAAACAAGCCCAAACATTAAACCCAAACAAGCCCAAACATTAGACCCAAACAAGACCAAACATTAGACCCAAACAAGACCAAACATTAAACCCAAACAAGCCCAAATGCTAAGCCCAAACATTAGACCCAAACAAGCCCAAACGCTAAACCCAAACAAGCCCAAACATTGAACCCAAACAAGCCCAAACAAACTTAAACCCAAACAAAGCCAATCTGAAATCCAAACAAGCCCCAAATTAACCCCAAACAAGCCCAAACATTGAACCCAAACAAGCCTAATTAAACCCAAACAAACTTAAACCCAAACAAGCCCCACATTAACCCCAAACAAGCCCAAACATTAAACCCAAACAAATACAAACTTGAGTCCCAACAAATACAAACTCGAGTCCGAACAAATACAAACTTGAGTCCCAACAAACCCAAACAAGCCCAAACAAACCCAAACAAATCCAACCAAACAAACAAACCCAAACTTAAGCCCAAACAAATCCAACAAAACCCAAACAAACATAAACCCAAACAAACCCAAACCCTACCAACATTGTAATGTATACGCCGAAATTGAAACTTACGGCTTGTAACCGCAAACGTCACGACGCATGTAACGCAGCGATTTTCAACAAATCACAGGCATTTAGCGTATCGCCGAAAGTATCGTCCGTAGCTAGCAACGAGCTTTCGTCCAATTGGCCAGCTTTCGTGCCTCGATAATCCTAAACTCGCGTTATCTCCGACACAGGATATTGCCGAGAGGATTGGCCTGGCTGGTGAAGAGACGATACAGGATTCATCTGAGAGTCGGCCACATATCGCTGCCGTATTTCATATTGCGCGACGTTATCGTATCCAAAAATGGATTCACCGTCGTGAGTAGCCAAGTTGCGATGCCAACTTTTGCGGCGTAAAAGAGTCTCGAAAGCAAAAACAGAAGAAAAAAAAATGTCTTTCACCTTCGACAGCAAGTGGAGAAGATAACGCTACGCAGCAGTCTGTTCAGCAGCGAGGTAGCGAAACTTTTGGAAGTTGTCATGCACGACGTAAGAATAAACAAGGACGTGCCGGTCGGTCGTCGTTGCGAAAGCGCAGATACGGGCAAATCCTACGACTTCAGAAACAGAAAAATTCCTACGATAATAATTACGTTCGTTCAGGTAGTGTGCAATTCAATTATATTATTTATAGAAAAAAAAAAAAAAGAAAGAAAGAAGTTAGAGCGTTGTGTGTAAATTAACGAAAATATTAGTGTAAAAGTGTGCCAAGCTCTTCGTGCAATGTCGTCGTTGTCTACGGAACAGTCTCTGCGATATAATTTTTCGTAGACAACGTCGTACGAATTTATGGTCTACGGCAAGCACATTTCAACTTTCAGACATTCGATACTCTCGAGACACAGACCTGCGCGCGAGAAGCTAATTCTTTTTTACTTCATCTCTATGCCCTTTGAGGAACGTATCTTCCGCAACTTCATTGAGATAAAACGCAGTGAAATCGACTTTTCCATACAAACTCTCTACACCAACATTGCCTTATTTGTTTCGAAGAATATTTGTACGAATTTTCAAGTCGACACACGCAAGGAATACAATTCTACAACATTCTGGATCATTCTAGAACTCTCTCGGACATTCTAGAACATTTTAGAGCATTCTCAAACATTCTGAAAGATACTATAACATTTTCCAACTTTCTGAAAGATTTTATCGTATTCTGGACCATTCTTGAACATTTTCGAAGCTTCTGGAAGATTCTAGAACATTCTCGTACATGATGAAAACATTCTGGAACATTCTAGAACATTCTAAAGCTTTCTTAAAATATTCCGGAACATTCTAGAATATTCTCGAATCTTGTGAAAGTTTCTATAACATTCTGGAATCTTCTAGAACTTTCTCGAACCTTCTGGGACATTCTAGAACATTTTAGAGCATTCTCAAACATTCTGAAAGATTGTAGAACATTTTCGAACCTTCTGAAAGATTCTGTAATATTCTTGAACCTTCTGGATCATTCTAGAACTTTCTCGAATCTTCTGGGACATTTTAGAATATTTTAGAGCATTCTCAAACATTCTAAAAGATTCTGGAACATTTTCGAACATTCTGAATAATTCTATAATATTCTGGACCATCGTGGAAACATTCTGGAACATTCTAGAACATTCTAAAGCCTTCTCAAATTTTCTGGAACATTCTAGAATAATTTCGAATCTTCTGAAAATTACTATAACTTTCTGGAATCTTCTAGAACTTTCTCGAACCTTCTGGGACATTCTAGAACAATTTAGAGCATTCGCAAACATTCTGAAAGGTTCTAGAACATTTTAGAACCTTCTGAAAGATTCTATAACATTTTCGAACCTTCCGGAAGATTCTAGAACATTCTCGAACATCTTGAAAACATTTTGGAACATTGTCGAACATTCTAAAGGCTTCTCAAATATTCTGGAATATTTTAGGATATTCTCGAATCTTCTGAAAGATTCTATAACATTCTGGAACATTCTCGAACATCCTGGAAACATTCTGGAACATTCTAGAGCATTCTCGAACATTCTGGAACATTCTAGAACATTCTGGTATCTTGTGAAAGATTCTATACCATTCTGGAACATTCTAGAACTTTCTCGAACCTTCTGAAAGATTCTATAATATTCTTGAACATTCTCGAAACTTCTGGAAGATTCTAGAACATTCTCGAACCTCCTGAAAACATTCTGAAACATTCTAGAACGCTCTAAAGCCCTCTCAAATATTCTGGACCATTCTAGAATATTCTCGAATCTTCTGAAAGATTTTATAACATTCTGGAACATTTTAGAATATTCTTGAACATTATCGAATCTTCCGAAAGATCCTATAACATTCTGGAACATTCTAGAAGGTTCCCGAACATCCTGAAAACATTCTGGAACATTCTAAAGCATTCTCGGACATTCCGAAACATTCTGGAATCTTGTGAAAGATTCCATAAAATTCTGAAACATTTTAGAACATTTTCGAACCTTCCGGAAGATTCTAGAACATTGTCGAATCGCCTGGAAGCATTCTGGAGCATTTTAAAGCCCTCTCAAACATTCTGGAACATTCTAGAATATTCTTGAACATCCTGAAAACATTCTGGAACATTCTAAAGCATTCTCGGACATTCCGAAACATTCTGGAATCGTGTGAAAGATTCCATAAAATTCTGAAACATTCTAGAACATTTTCGAACCTTCCGGAAGATTCTAGAACATTCTCGAATCGCCTGGAAGCATTCTGGAGCATTCTAAAGCCCTCTCAAACATTCCGGAACATTCTAGAATATTCTCGAACATCCTGAAAACATTCTGGAACATTCTAAAGCATTCTCGGACATTCCGAAACATTCTGGAATCTTGTGAAAGATTCCATAACATTCTGAAACATTCTAGAACATTGTCGAACCTTCCGGAAGATTCTAGAACATTGTCGAATCGCCTGGAAGCATTCTGGAGCATTTTAAAGCCCTCTCAAACATTCTGGAACATTCTAGAATATTCTTGAACATCCTGAAAACATTCTGGAACATTCTAAAGCATTCTCGGACATTCCGAAACATTCTGGAATCTTGTGAAAGATTCCATAAAATTCTGAAACATTTTAGAACATTTTCGAACCTTCCGGAAGATTCTAGAACATTCTCGAATCGCCTGGAAGCATTCTGGAGAATTTTAAAGCCCTTTCAAAAATTCTGGAACATTCTAGAATATTCTCGAACATACTGAAAACATTCAGGAACATTCTAAAGCATTCTCGGACATTCCGAAACATTCTGGAATCTTGTGAAAGATTCCATAAAATTCTGAAACATTTTATAACATTTTCGAACCTTCCGGAAGATTCTAGAACATTCTCGAATCGCCTGGAAGCATTCTGGAGCTTTCTAAAGCCCTCTCGAACATTCTGGAACATTCTAGAATATTCTCGAACATACTGAAAACATTCTGGAACATTCTAAAGCATTCTCGGACATTCCGAAACATTCTGGAATCTTGTGAAAGATTCCATAAAATTCTGAAACATTTTAGAACATTTTCGAACCTTCCGGAAGATTCTAGAACATTGTCGAATCGCCTGGAAGCATTCTGGAGCATTTTAAAGCCCTCTCAAACATTCTGGAACATTCTAGAATATTCTTGAACATCCTGAAAACATTCTGGAACATTCTAAAGCATTCTCGGACATTCCGAAACATTCTGGAATCGTGTGAAAGATTCCATAAAATTCTGAAACATTCTAGAACATTTTCGAACCTTCCGGAAGATTCTAGAACATTCTCGAATCGCCTGGAAGCATTCTGGAGCATTCTAAAGCCCTCTCAAACATTCCGGAACATTCTAGAATATTCTCGAACATCCTGAAAACATTCTGGAACATTCTAAAGCATTCTCGGACATTCCGAAACATTCTGGAATCGTGTGAAAGATTCCATAACATTCTGAAACATTCTAGAACATTTTCGAACCTTCCGGAAGATTCTAGAACATTCTCGAATCGCCTGGAAGCATTCTGGAGCATTCTAAAGCCCTCTCAAACATTCCGGAACATTCTAGAATATTCTCGAACATCCTGAAAACATTCTGGAACATTCTAAAGCATTCTTGGACATTCCGAAACATTCTGGAATCTTGTGAAAGATTCCATAACATTCTGAAACATTCTAGAACATTGTCGAACCTTCCGGAAGATTCTAGAACATTGTCGAATCGCCTGGAAGCATTCTGGAGCATTTTAAAGCCCTCTCAAACATTCTGGAACATTCTAGAATATTCTTGAACATCCTGAAAACATTCTGGAACATTCTAAAGCATTCTCGGACATTCCGAAACATTCTGGAATCGTGTGAAAGATTCCATAAAATTCTGAAACATTCTAGAACATTTTCGAACCTTCCGGAAGATTCTAGAACATTGTCGAATCGCCTGGAAGCATTCTGGAGCATTTTAAAGCCCTCTCAAACATTCCGGAACATTCTAGAATATTCTCGAACATCCTGAAAACATTCTGGAACATTCTAAAGCATTCTCGGACATTCCGAAACATTCTGGAATCTTGTGAAAGATTCCATAACATTCTGAAACATTCTAGAACATTGTCGAACCTTCCGGAAGATTCTAGAACATTCTCGAATCGCCTGGAAGCATTCTGGAGCATTCTAAAGCCTTCTGGAACATTCTAGAAGATTCTCGAACATTATGAATACATTCTGGAACATTCCAAAGCGTTCTCGGACATTCCGGAACATTCTAGAACATTTTGGATTCTTGTGAAATACAATAGAATATAATTTTCCTGTGTCAAGGAGAGAAATAAATCTAGTCGACGAAAGAAAAATAAATGAAAAATAACTCCGTACAAATAATCCTCGATGATTGTATGTTTTTTTTTGTTGTTTTCCAATTTGTCGGCAGTTCATGGCAGTACACGTGGAAAATTTGAGTCTTTTGGCATTGGGTAACGGCTGGTTGGCCAATGGCAGTGCGGAGAGTCTCAGCCTCGATGGGAGCGTTGTTCACGGAGCTCGGACGCTTCTCGCGTCGGCAGCGGTCACCGGTGGCGCGATGAAATTATTGCGTCACGCGTCCGACGCTTGTCTCTCGCAATTGAGCTTCGCCGGGACGATCGAGGCGACCCTAAAAGCACAAGGCGAACTTACAGTTGAGGTAGACCGACAATACCGCCTCGGTATTTTCATGATCGTTGAAATTTCGCACACACGTTATTACTCCTTGCCGATAATTTCACGGAAAAGAAGAAAAAAAAAAAAAAAAAAAGAAAAAAAAACCGCTCGAGAAGGTTCGCTCAGCTGTCGCGCGATTCGTAAGAAGTTTCAGGCAGTCCAAGTCATATACGATGTTACATATACTTACATTTCGTTAATCGGCGATTCGTGGTCCATATAACAAAGGGTAGGGGACCTCGGGTAGTCAAGAAACGTGAATATCACGAAGGTTGTAGGGCCTCGGGTAGTCGAGCAGACGGAAACCGTCTATTGTTCGATTCGGTCCGGCAGCGCCGGTTAAGTTTCCACCTCACCAATTACAGCTCCAACTACGTTAATATTTGGAATTTCCAAATTTCCTTTGGCGGGTATATTCTTGAAATACTAAACATTGAAAATATGCAAAAAGAAATCGATTTTTTTTTTTTAATTCTAGACTAGAAGACGGCCTTAAAGGGTCTAGCCGGATAAGAATGGTGAATCTGCCCCCACCGAATTTTGTGGCGTCGATTTTTTTCTCAAGTCCCTAACCTAAAAAAAAAAAACAATTTTGTGCAAAATTACAGCTTTCTACATCGATGCCGAGGGGGGTCTTCCTGCTGGAAAAAAAACGTGTTTTTTTTTCTTCGATTTTTGCAGTTTTTAAATACCAAGAGGCGACCGAAAAATCTGAAAAAAATTCGGAAAAATCAGAAACATGTCAATGTTAGTGGGAAATTTTTTTTCGTTTTTTTTTTTTAAGGCAGAACACCACTGTGACCCCCTGTTTTTTTGCCATTTTTCAAGAATTTTTTTTTGTGGGAAAAAAAAGAGATATTCGAAAATTTTTTTGTTTTGTTTTGTTCGTTGTTTATTGAAGATACATAAAAAAAAAAATTTCAAATTTTTCACGCCCCATGGTGACGCTGGGGAAGCTCCCGCGTCAGGTACTGTGTTGCCTCTGCAGTGGTTCGCGGCACGCAGCAGAACTCTCTTCAAAGTCGATCTGAAAAAAAAAGTACCGAGTGTTTGCGTTAATAATCTGATATTTTGAAGAGAAGTACACAGGGATTTGAAAAAATATTGATTTTTAAAAAATAGGCAGGCTTTTGAAATTAAAGGACGATTTTCGAGCAAAATTTCTCGTCGAAAATAGGCTATAACTTTTTTTTATTATTGAGATATCGAAAAAATCCTATGTAATTCTTTAGATAATCTAGTTTTATTGATGCAGTCCAAATTTGAAGTCGATCGGATAAAAATTGCTCGAGTTCTGCTGCGTGCCGCACTAAAAAAAGTGGTTTTGAGAAAAACGCGTTCAAAGGTTTTAGGTTTGTTAATTTATGCGATAAATTGGAGAAAAAAAATTGTTTACCTTTAATCAGCGATGCCGGCACCATATAGCTGGGCCCTTCAACAAGCAAATGATTGTCCCTAGGCATCTTTTCTCGAACTTGTAGAGGCTCTTCTTGCCTCTTTTGCAGCGTCTGTGAGCGAGCGCTCCGCCAGCTCGATCCGCGCTGCGTCGGTTTCAACGCAAAAATTGAAACAATTTCGGCCGATAGCTATCCCCAACGTCTCCAAAACTTTCATGAGGCTTCTCAGGCCATCGTTGAATAATAATACCGCGATATCAGCTGCAATATCGACGATTTTTTTGCTCCCGGACTGACACTTGGGGGGCTATTGTCCAAACTGATTTGTTGTAGCTTTCGTTGTTGTTTTGCGTGAAGCCGCCCAAACAACGCTGACAGCAAATCGTCTCTGCTCAAATTTTCGAAGACTGGCGTAATTGCCTCCGATACTTCCTCAGGAAGAGGCGGCTGCGCGGAACCCCGAGCGTCACGGAGCGCTGCACCGCTCCACAAAATATATTCAATATCTCCGAAAATAATTATTTTTTCAACCTGGGTCCAACGGCATCTTAATCTTAAATGTATTTTAGATTTTTCTAGATGGTTTTCAAAAAATCGATTTTTTGAAGCCGTCACAGTGGTGTTGTCCCTTAAGTTTCCACCTCACCAATTACAGCTCCAACTACGTTAATATTTGGAATTTCCAAATTTCCTTTGGCGGGTATATTCTTGAAATACTAAACATTGAAAATATGCAAAAAGAAATCGATTTTTTTTTTTTAATTCTAGACTAGAAGACGGCCTTAAAGGGTCTAGCCGGATAAGAATGGTGAATCTGCCCCGACCGAATTTTGTGGCGTCGATTTTTTCTCAAGTCCCTAACCTAAAAAAAAAAAAACAATTTTGTGCAAAATTACAGCTTTCTACATCGATGCCGAGGGGGGTCTTCCTGCTGAAAAAAAAAACGTGTTTTTTTTTCTTCGATTTTTGCAGTTTTTAAATACCAAGAGGCGACCGAAAAATCTGAAAAAAATTCGGAAAAATCAGAAACATGTCAATGTTAATGGGAAATTTTTATTTCGTTTTTTTTTTTTTTTAATGCTAAACTTCCCTTTTAATCATCAAATCTTCCTTTAAAAACATTTTTTTTTGTAGCGAAGACATTTTTCTACTATTATGAGAAAAATTGACATGATTTTACTCATGATTCCCTGCATTTCAAAAAAAAAAAAAAAAAGTCTCAAAATTCGACCTGCAACACATTGAAAAAAAAAAAAAAAAAACGGCAAAATTTCTCATTTTTCATTGGAAATCCATACATAAATCATTCTTTCAGTTTAACAAATGGGTGCTCATGGCTGGAGTAGTTATGAGAAATGAGACATGACATTTAGATCGATTGCGTAATTCAATTTAGTTCGATGCATCCACACTAGTGGCGCGACTTGAAACTGTGTTGAACTTGAAATAAGCTGAAATATTCAGATCCGCGTAAACTGTCAAACAACTGTGAGAGGGTACGTTTACGCGAGCCGCAATTCTGTAACGCTGCGCTGTTACCTTACTACTGTAGAAAAAAACTCGCGTAAACGCCATCAGTTCGTTCTTCGTGTTATCATGCATGCGTGTTTGACCGTTTACGTAACTAGAATATCTTAGCGTAACGTGAGCAAGTGTCTGCGTAAACATACTCAATGATTTTCTCATCGACGTGTTATTAAGGCAGTAGTCTGCTTTAGGAGCCGAAAAAAAAGCGTTTTTTCAACAATTTTTTTGAAAGGGAAGGAAATGATTGCGGTAAACGAAATTTTGAGACGATAGTATATTATATTCAAGCTTTAAAAAACAATTTTTATTATTACAAATTATTGAAATTTGCCAAAGTTGTAACGATTTTTCTGGGGCGCCTGGAGTGTGCACTCGTAAATCGGTGCCGGTGATGGAGGTCGTGCGATGCATCTGAAACAGTGGAACCAAATTTTTTTTTAGTTTTTATAAGTTCCTTTTCTATATGAACTAAAAAAATACCGAAGAAATGACGAAATTCCAAATTTTTTCCAAGTTTGAAAAAAAAATTCACTTTTTTGAAGAAAAAAAATTCACTTTAAGTTGCAAAACAAGTAATTTAAATAGTACTTTTGTCCAACTTTTTTAGTTCAAATAGAAGATAATTCAATACTGAAGCTAGATCACTTTGGTTTTTTTCGATCGGACATATATTGTTTTTACACTCGCCGGCACCGTTTTCCAAAACTTGTGAAAATGAAAACTCGAGAAAACGGGCTGTAAAGTTCTGCCCGAGCATTCGCACCTGCTCGACGCTCGGCCACTAAAACTGATCTAGCTTCGAAAATATGTCGAATTGGCCTCTAAAATTTTGAACACATATTCTTGGATAGTTTTGGAATAGATTTAAGACAAAAACGAAAAATCGATTTTTTGAAGCCTGTAAAGCAGACTACTGCCTTAAATGACGTCGAAAAATAAAAAATATCCAAAATCAGCGTAAAAATCCTATCGTTTACATCTTTTTGTTATGTCTGACAACTACTCCAGCTTTGAGCACTCATTTGTTAAACCGAAAGAATGATTTATGTATGGATTTCCAATGAAAAAATGAGAAATTTTGTCGTTTTTATTTTTTTCCAATGTGTTGCAGATCGAATTTTGAGACTTTTTTTTTTTTTTTTGAAATCTAGGGAATGAAGAGTAAAATCATGTAAATTTTTGTCATAATAGTAGAAAAATCTCTTCGCTACAAAATAATGTTTTTGAAGGAAGATTCGATGATTAAAAATAGAATTCAGCATTAAAAAAAAACGAAAATAATTTTTCCATTAACATTGACATGTTTCTGATTTTTCCGAATTTTTTCCGATTTTTCGGTCGCCTCTTGGTATTTAATAATAGCAAAAATGGAGAAAAAAAACACGTTTTTTCAGCAGGAAGACCCCTCGGAATCGATGTAGAAAGCTGTAATTTTGCACAACATTTTTTTTTTAGGTTAGAAACTTAGGAAAAAATCAGCGCCACAAAATACGGTGGGGGCAGATTGACCATTCTTATCTGGCTAGACCCTTTTGTCGTTTTTATTTTTTTTTCAATGTGTTGCAGGTCGAATTTTGAGACTTTTTTTTTTTTGAAATCTAGGGAATGAAGAGTAAAATCATGTAAATTTTTGTCATAATAGTAGAAAAATCTCTTCGCTACAAAATAATGTTTTTGAAGGAAGATTCGATGATTAAAAATAGAATTCAGCATTAAAAAAAAACGAAAATAATTTTTCCATTAACATTGACATGTTTCTGATTTTTCCGAATTTTTTCCGATTTTTCGGTCGCCTCTTGGTATTTAATAATAGCAAAAATGGAGAAAAAAAACACGTTTTTTCAGCAGGAAGACCCCTCGGAATCGATGTAGAAAGCTGTAATTTTGCACAACATTTTTTTTTTAGGTTAGAAACTTAGGAAAAAATCAGCGCCACAAAATACGGTGGGGGCAGATTGACCATTCTTATCTGGCTAGACCCTTTTGTCGTTTTTATTTTTTTTTCAATGTGTTGCAGGTCGAATTTTGAGACTTTTTTTTTTTTTGAAATCTAGGGAATGAAGAGTAAAATCATGTAAATTTTTGTCATAATAGTAGAAAAATCTCTTCGCTACAAAATAATGTTTTTGAAGGAAGATTCGATGATTAAAAATAGAATTCAGCATTAAAAAAAAACGAAAATAATTTTTCCATTAACATTGACATGTTTCTGATTTTTCCGAATTTTTTTCCGATTTTTCGGTCGCCTCTTAGTATTTAATAATAGCAAAAATGGAGAAAAAAAACACGTTTTTTCAGCAGGAAGACCCCTCGGAATCGATGTAGAAAGCTGTAATTTTGCACAACATTTTTTTTTTAGGTTAGAAACTTAGGAAAAAATCAGCGCCACAAAATACGGTGGGGGCAGATTGACCATTCTTATCTGGCTAGACCCTTTTGTCGTTTTTATTTTTTTTTCAATGTGTTGCAGGTCGAATTTTGAGACTTTTTTTTTTTGAAATCTAGGGAATGAAGAGTAAAATCATGTAAATTTTTGTCACAATAGTAGAAAAATCTCTTCGCTACAAAATAATGTTTTTGAAGGAAGATTCGATGATTAAAAATAGAATTCAGCATTAAAAAAAAACGAAAATAATTTTTCCATTAACATTGACATGTTTCTGATTTTTCCGAATTTTTTTCCGATTTTTCGGTCGCCTCTTAGTATTTAATAATAGCAAAAATGGAGAAAAAAAACACGTTTTTTCAGCAGGAAGACCCCTCGGAATCGATGTAGAAAGCTGTAATTTTGCACAACATTTTTTTTTTAGGTTAGAAACTTAGGAAAAAATCAGCGCCACAAAATACGGTGGGGGCAGATTGACCATTCTTATCTGGCTAGACCCTTTTGTCGTTTTTATTTTTTTTTCAATGTGTTGCAGGTCGAATTTTGAGACTTTTTTTTTTTTTGAAATCTAGGGAATGAAGAGTAAAATCATGTAAATTTTTGTCATAATAGTAGAAAAATCTCTTCGCTACAAAATAATGTTTTTGAAGGAAGATTCGATGATTAAAAATAGAATTCAGCATTAAAAAAAAACGAAAATAATTTTTCCATTAACATTGACATGTTTCTGATTTTTCCGAATTTTTTTCCGATTTTTCGGTCGCCTCTTAGTATTTAATAATAGCAAAAATGGAGAAAAAAAAACACGTTTTTTCAGCAGGAAGACCCCTCGGAATCGATGTAGAAAGCTGTAATTTTGCACAACATTTTTTTTTTAGGTTAGAAACTTAGGAAAAAATCAGGGCCACAAAATACGGTGGGGGCAGATTGACCATTCTTATCTGGCTAGACCCTTTTGTCGTTTTTATTTTTTTTTCAATGTGTTGCAGGTCGAATTTTGAGACTTTTTTTTTTTGAAATCTAGGGAATGAAGAGTAAAATCATGTAAATTTTTGTCACAATAGTAGAAAAATCTCTTCGCTACAAAATAATGTTTTTGAAGGAAGATTCGATGATTAAAAATAGAATTCAGCATTAAAAAAAAACGAAAATAATTTTTCCATTAACATTGACATGTTTCTGATTTTTCCGAATTTTTTTCCGATTTTTCGGTCGCCTCTTAGTATTTAATAATAGCAAAAATGGAGAAAAAAAACACGTTTTTTCAGCAGGAAGACCCCTCGGAATCGATGTAGAAAGCTGTAATTTTGCACAACATTTTTTTTTTAGGTTAGAAACTTAGGAAAAAATCAGCGCCACAAAATACGGTGGGGGCAGATTGACCATTCTTATCTGGCTAGACCCTTTTGTCGTTTTTATTTTTTTTTCAATGTGTTGCAGGTCGAATTTTGAGACTTTTTTTTTTTTTGAAATCTAGGGAATGAAGAGTAAAATCATGTAAATTTTTGTCATAATAGTAGAAAAATCTCTTCGCTACAAAATAATGTTTTTGAAGGAAGATTCGATGATTAAAAATAGAATTCAGCATTAAAAAAAAACGAAAGTAATTTTTCCATTAACATTGACATGTTTCTGATTTTTCCGAATTTTTTCAGATTTTTCGGTCGCCTCTTAGTATTTAATAATAGCAAAAATGGAGAAAAAAAACACGTTTTTTCAGCAGGAAGACCCCTCGGAATCGATGTAGAAAGCTGTAATTTTGCACAACATTTTTTTTTTAGGTTAGAAACTTAGGAAAAAATCAGCGCCACAAAATACGGTGGGGGCAGATTGACCATTCTTATCCGGCTAGATAGACCCTTTACTTGAGGCGTTACGTGAGTTTCGAAGCCAAGCATATTTTTTGTATTTAATTTTTTTTTATTTGAATATAACACATGAATTATTTAATTCGAAATGTTAAGCCTTGCTCGGTGGACTTGGGTGGGTTGCTAAATCTAAATATAAGTTTTAGTAAAAAAGTAATCCATTACTTTTTGTTTTGCTTGGCTTGCTTGGCTTGGCTTGGTCCAAAAAATTTGGAAATTTGAATGTTTTTTCGGGTTTGAAGTAGAGAATGTGCTTTTTGTGAAGAAAAAAAATTATTCCAACTTGCTAAAAAAATTGTTAAGAATTTTTTTGTTCGACAATGTTTTTAGTTCAAATAGAAAAGAAAACGATACCGAAGCGAACAAGCTTTGGTTTGTTTCGATTGGACTTCTAGTTTTTTTTGTAATCAGTTACGCCAAATTAGAAAAATCGTAAAAACGAAAACTCGAGAAAAAACGGGCGCCCTAACTGCCCGAGCGCCCCGTATACCTGCTCGACACTCCACTACGTTCAGTGCTTGTATCTTTGGAAATATTTCGAATTGGGCTATAAAACTTTGTCTAGACATTCTTAGATACATCAGGAATAGATTTAAACAATACAAAAAAAAAAATCGATTTTTTCGACCTTCTAATTCAGGATCCGGCCTTTAGTGAATCGGCTCTAGCAACCTGAGCAACCTTCTCAAACCTTTTTTTTTTTTTTTTCTTTCTTCTTTCTTTTGCATTTTATTTCCTTTGCCGAGATACGTTTGACAATTGTTCGAATGCAGCAGGCGTTTATTAAATTGTTTTTCTTATTTTTTTTTTTTTTTTTGACTGTTGCACTCGTAAGAATTGAAAGATTGGGGTAAAGCGGTTCTTCTGTCCCTTCGTAACGATAATTTTGATGAAAAAGCAGAAAAATCAAAAGGGCCGGGCTTTGATTTATAGAAATTGTTTATCGGAGTGACACAGACAGAAGGTTCTGGAGGAGCTGGCCTCCTTCAGTTCCTCAGGGACAGAAAAACGTTCAAACCCGGAACGGCACAGCGTTACGATTCACCAACGCCGAGCCAACCGAGCGGCGATCTATTGGCTAGGCTAGCCCCGATTTTGCCCAAGGTAAGAGACACTCTCCAATCGCTTATCGACGCTTTACCACATTTTTTTTTTTTTTTTTTTCATACGTTTACGTTTCTTTTAATTCGATAAGCTCACATCGGACTCTGGACATTGGGCGTGGCCAGCCGTTTTAACGAATCGTTTAATTTTTCTTTAACTTTCACTCGAGCAAGCACAATTGTATTAATTTTATGAAACTTGCCAAAAAAAAATGCGTTTTTTTTTTTTTTTAGTGATTTTCAACACGTAAATTGGCGAAAAATTGTCGTAGAAAAATTAAGAAAAAGCAAATCGAAGCTTCGAGTCTCTAGTTTTGAGCTTGTTTGGGTTTGTTTGGGTTTGGCATTCAATTTAGCATTTAAAATGCTAAATAGTTGCTAAAAAATGCTAAAACAAACCCAAACAAACTTCAATTACTCGCCACGAAAATTGAAGGATAAAAAAATGCGAATTTTTTTTAGTGATTTTCAACAGGTCGTAAATTGGCGAAAAATTGTCGTAGAAAAATTAAGAAAAAGCAAATCGAAGCTTCGAGTCTCTAGTTTTGAGCGTGCTTCGGTTTGTTTGGGTTTGGCATTCAATTTAGCATTTAAAATGCTAAATAGTTGCTAAAAAATGCTAAAACAAACCCAAACAAACTTCAATTACTCGCCACGAAAATTGAAGGATAAAAAAATGCGAATTTTTTTTAGTGATTTTCAACAGATTGTAAATTGGCGAAAAATTGTCGTAGAAAAATTAAGAAAAAGCAAATCGAAGCTTCGTGTCTCTAGTTTTGAGCTTGTTTGGGTTTGTTTGGCTTTGGCATTCAATTTAGCATTTAAAATGCTAAATAGTTGCTAAAATATGCTAAAACAAACCCAAACAAACTTCAATTACTCGCCACGAAAATTGAAGGATAAAAAAATGCGAATTTTTTTTAGTGATTTTCAACAGATTGTAAATTGGCGAAAAATTGTCGTAGAAAAATTAAGAAAAAGCAAATCGAAGCTTCGAGTCTCTAGTTTTGAGCGTGTTTGGGTTTGTTTGGGTTTGGCATTCAATTTAGCATTTAAAATGCTAAATAGTTGCTAAAAAATGCTAAAACAAACCCAAACGAACTTCAATTACTTGCCACGAAAATTGAAGGATAAAAAAATGCGAATTTTTTTAGTGATTTTCAGCAGGTCGTAAATTGGCGAAAAATTGTCGTAGAAAAATTAAGAAAAAGCAAATCGAAGCTTCGAGTCTCTAGTTTTGAGCGTGTTTGGGTTTGTTTGGGTTTGGCATTCGATTTAGCATTTAAAATGCTAAATAGTTGCTAAAAAATGCTAAAACAAACCCAAACAAACTTCAATTACTCGCCACGAAAATTGAAGGATAAAAAAATGCGAATTTTTTTAGTGATTTTCAACAGATTGTAAATTGGCGAAAAATTGTCGTAGAAAAATTAAGAAAAAGCAAATCGAAGCTTCGAGTCTCTAGTTTTGAGCGTGCTTGGGTTTGTTTGGCTTTGGCATTCAATTTAGCATTTAAAATGCTAAATAGTTGCTAAAAAATGCTAAAACAAACCCAAACAAACTTCAATTACTCGCCACGAAAATTGAAGGATAAAAAAATGCGATTTTTTTTTAGTGATTTTCAACAGGTCGTAAATTGGCGAAAAATTGTCGTAGAAAAATTAAGAAAAAGCAAATCGAAGCTTCGAGTCTCTAGTTTTGAGCGTGCTTGGGTTTGTTTGGGTTTGGCATTCAATTTAGCATTTAAAATGCTAAATAGTTGCTAAAAAATGCTAAAACAAACCCAAACAAACTTCAATTACTCGCCACGAAAATTGAAGGATAAAAAAATGCGAATTTTTTTTAGTGATTTTCAACAGGTCGTAAATTGGCGAAAAATTGTCGTAGAAAAATTAAGAAAAAGCAAATCGAAGCTTCGCGTCTCTAGTTTTGAGCTTGTTTGGGTTTGTTTGGCTTTGGCATTCAATTTAGCATTTAAAATGCTAAATAGTTGCTAAAAAATGCTAAAACAAACCCAAACAAACTTCAATTACTCGCCACGAAAATTGAAGGATAAAAAAATGCGAATTTTTTTAGTGATTTTCAACAGATTGTAAATTGGCGAAAAATTGTCGTAGAAAAATTAAGAAAAAGCAAATCGAAGCTTCGCGTCTCTAGTTTTGAGCGTGTTTGGGTTTGTTTGGCTTTGGCATTCAATTTAGCATTTAAAATGCTAAATAGTTGCTAAAAAATGCTAAAACAAACCCAAACAAACTTCAATTACTCGCCACGAAAATTGAAGGATAAAAAAATGCGATTTTTTTTTAGTGATTTTCAACAGGTCGTAAATTGGCGAAAAATTGTCGTAGAAAAATTAAGAAAAAGCAAATCGAAGCTTCGAGTCTCTAGTTTTGAGCGTGCTTGGGTTTGTTTGGGTTTGGCATTCAATTTAGCATTTAAAATGCTAAATAGTTGCTAAAAAATGCTAAAACAAACCCAAACAAACTTCAATTACTCGCCACGAAAATTGAAGGATAAAAAAATGCGATTTTTTTTTAGTGATTTTCAACAGATTGTAAATTGGCGAAAAATTGTCGTAGAAAAATTAAGAAAAAGCAAATCGAAGCTTCGAGTCTCTAGTTTTGAGCGTGTTTGGGTTTGTTTGGGTTTGGCATTCGATTTAGCATTTAAAATGCTAAATAGTTGCTAAAAAATGCTAAAACAAACCCAAACAAACTTCAATTACTCGCCACGAAAATTGAAGGATAAAAAAATGCGATTTTTTTTTAGTGATTTTCAACAGATTGTAAATTGGCGAAAAATTGTCGTAGAAAAATGAAGAAAAAGCAAATCGAAGCTTCGAGTCTCTAGTTTTGAGCGTGTTTGGGTTTGTTTGGCTTTGGCATTCAATTTACCATTTAAAATGCTAAATAGTTGCTAAAAAATGCTAAAACAAACCCAAACAAACTTCAATTACTCGCCACGAAAATTGAAGGATAAAAAAATGCCATTTTTTTTTAGTGCTTTTCAACAGGTTGTAAATTGGCGAAAAATTGTCGTAGAAAAATTTCAAAAAAAAAAAAGCAAATCGAAGCTTCGCGTCTCTAGTTTTGAGCTTGTTTGGGTTTGTTTGGCTTTGCCATTTAAAATGCTAAATAGTCGATATTTTATGAGAAATCACGAAAACAAAAAAAAAAAATCAACAAACAAATTTGCCAAATCGTCTTCTTCTGTAAACTAAAAAAAAAAAAAAAAATGATTGTGAATAAAACCAATTGTCAGGCCAAGAGGGTCTTGCCCTGACAATTGGTTTTTTTTTTTTTCTCTTCCGAAGAAAGAAAAAAAAATTGCTGGCTACGGCAATTGGCTCTGAGCCACAGAGAGTTGAAGGCTTTGTGGGTGTCGAAACTATTTCCCAACCACCTGCCCTCTTTCAGAATCTTACATTGAAGATGGGCAGTTCGTCGGTAATTGCCGGACGTGAGGAGGGAACAATCGTCGGCCTGGAAAGCGTAATGAAGAATCTCGAGATTGACGCTACATTTCAGCCTGAAGGTCCACACGTTCATCTCGCTGTTAATCTCGAAGGTCTTACCGTGCGTGGCAAGCATCCAGTTTTGTCACTGCGATCTTTGTCGGTCGAATCGGGGGTACGATTAATTTATTGTACAATAATTTTATATCGTTTCGAGCGAGTATTTAATTAGTCTGTAGGTAGAAAATTTTGGACTTTTCGTTCGAAATTTCTAATTTCTTCCAAATCTCAATTTAAGGTTATCATCGAGAGTCATGAAAAATCCAAGGATTTTTTTTTTTTTTTTCAAATATAAAATATTGAATTGTCACATCAGACTCGAATCAGACTCTGGACATTGGGCCGTGGCCAGCCATTTTAACGAACAATCGTTTAATTTTTCTTTAATTTTCACTCGAACGCAAGCACAAATTGAATTAATTTCATGGAACTTGCGAGAAAAAAAAATGGAATTTTTTTTTTCGTGATTTTCAACAGGTTGTAAATTGGCGAAAAATTGTCGTAGATAAATTAAGAAAAAGCAAATCGAAGCTTCGCGTCTCTAGTTTCGAGCTTGTTTGGGTTTGTTTGGCTTTGGCATTCAATTTAGCATTTAAGATGCTAAATAGTTGCTAAAAAAATGCTAAAACAAACCCAAACGAACTTCAATTACTCGCCACGAAAATTGAAGGATAAAAAAATGCCATTTTTTTTTAGTGATTTTCAACAGATTGTAATTTGGCGAAAAATTGTCGTAGAAAAATTAAGAAAAAGCAAATCGAAGCTTCGCGTCTCTAGTTTCGAGCTTGTTTGGGTTTGTTTGGCTTTGGCATTCAATTTAGCATTTAAAATGCTAAATAGTTGCTAAAAAAATGCTAAAACAAACCCAAACGAACTTCAATTACTCGCCACGAAAATTGAAGGATAAAAAAATGCCATTTTTTTTTTTCGTGATTTTCAACAGATTGTAATTTGGCGAAAAATTGTCGTAGAAAAATTAAGAAAAAGCAAATCGAAGCTTCGCGTCTCTAGTTTCGAGCTTGTTTGGGTTTGTTTGGCTTTGGCATTCAATTTAGCATTTAAGATGCTAAATAGTTGCTAAAAAAATACTAAAACAAACCCAAACGAACTTCAATTACTCGCCACGAAAATTGAAGGATAAAAAAATGCCATTTTTTTTTTTCGTGATTTTCAACAGATTGTAATTTGGCGAAAAATTGTCGTAGAAAAATTAAGAAAAAGCAAATCGAAGCTTCGCGTCTCTAGTTTCGAGCTTGTTTGGGTTTGTTTGGCTTTGGCATTCAATTTAGCATTTAAAATGCTAAATAGTTGCTAAAAAAATGCTAAAACAAACCCAAACGAACTTCAATTACTCGCCACGAAAATTGAAGGATAAAAAAATGCCATTTTTTTTTTTCGTGATTTTCAACAGATTGTAATTTGGCGAAAAATTGTCGTAGAAAA
>OZ010725.1:7244609-7282109 GCA_963932345.1 Ophion ventricosus | reverse complement strand
CGAGCGTTTTTTTTTGTTTGGGTTTGTTTGGGTTTGGCCCATTTTGGACTAACTTTTTGCCCCGACGGTCAATCCATTAACAAAAAAAAAAAAAAAAAAAAAAAAAAAAACTAGAATACTTCCTCGAGAAGTCCAACAGCAGCATATTTACAATGCGAGCGTTTTTTTTTGTTTGTTTTTTTTTTTTTTTTTTTTTTTTGCAGATGAAAGGTGACGTCATTCGCATCGAGAGCCAACTGAACAGTCTCTACATGACTTACGATCCTCGCGACTGGGAGACAATAATATCTAACGCTGCGCAAGATATACCAACGCCCGACGTTCACATTCCATCGACAGCGAAGTTTCCCTGGCTCGAGATTCAAGCCACGACGGAATTGCACGACGGCTCGATGATCGTCAGGCTTCCCGACGTACCGGACGCTTGTTGCAGCGTTGCGCACGCGCGTCTCACGCTCGACAGACTCGCAGGTGAGGAAAAAGCAAGAGGTTTCAGGCGTCGCGGTCACGCTCGAGCGCAAACCCAGATAGACACATTTAGCTCATATTGGCATCGTATGGGCATTATCTATGATGCATAGAAATTAACACAGCTATGCGTCGCTTATGAGTGCTCACCTTCAGGTCATATTTGCATCACGTGACGATTCATGATAATACATCCAATTAAAGCAAAGTTGCTCTCACGCGAGTACGCATACAATGAATTCATCAGCACTATCAAAATCGGATCACGAATATTCAACAATAAGGGAGTGGATATGGGGTTCATATTGTTGTCACAGGATGACGTAAATGTTGTATTCATATGGAGCTCATATGAGCGTCACGACGTGAAGAAATTTTAGTGCTCATATGGAGCTCATATGGGCGTCACGGCGTGACGCAACTACGTTGTGCTCATTTGGAGCTCATACGGGTGTCACGGCGTGACAAAATTGTAGTGCTCATATGAAGCTCATATTGGCGTCATGACATGATACAATTGTTGTGCTTATATGGACGCTAGAGGGCGTAACCCGTACTACGGCACTGTACAGGCGGTCGGATCTGTGCCCGAAATGAAAAAATTAATAAGTCTAGAAATTATGAATAAAAAAAAAATTCCGGTAGTATCTTTCGTTTCCATATGCTTTACTTATATTGCTGCATATAGGATAATTGGATTAAAACGTGTTCTCTGGCCTCACTAAAGTTTTTCTCTAGCCTCGGTTTCGAACCTACGTCTTCTAATTCTAGAGCTAAGCGCGCTACCTACCTAACCATCCTATCACTTGTGTAAATTTCCGATTTTTCGCTCCTTACTTTTATCATTTAAAAAAAATGTCAATAAGTGGGAAAACGTTGAAGTTTGCATTGTTGCAATGCAACGAAAATTAATTCTTTTTGAGTACTGAATTTTTTTTTTGCCCATTTAGGCAGTAAAAATAACACACGTTTTTACGTATTCTTTCTATAGTTTTACGACTTCAAGGCTTTTGATGATGATAAAAATAAACGAATAACTTCATTTATTATTACATGTATCATATAAAATGAATACCTTTGTTGTCCTTGCTAAATATTTTAGTGATGTAAGAAAGCCATCCAGATGCATTGAAAGGAATGATGAAAAAATGTTGAATTTTTGAAGAAGTTACAATACATCCATTTGAATAAAAAAAAAACACCAAATTCTTAGAAATCTAATTGTTATTGAAATTTTATTTCACTATATCGTACTTACTACCGCCGTTGTATAGCGCACATAGGAAGTATTACTGAAAAACATGCGTATCGCCGTCGTATTGCGCTCATCGAATTTATCACTGAGAAACATGCATATCGCCGTCATATTGCGCTCATCGAATGTATCACTGAGAAACATGCATATCGCCGTCATACAATGTATCACTGAGAAACACGCATAACGCCGTCATATTGCGCTCATTGGATGTGTCACGGAGAAATATGCATATTGCCGTCATATTTTGCTGATCGAATGTATCACTGAAAACATGCATATCGCCGTCATAGAATGTATATCACTGAGAAACATGCATTTTACCGGAATATTGCGCTCATGGGGTGTATCACTGAGAAATATTCATATCGCCGTCATATTGCTTGCACGGCATGTCTACTACCAGTGCTAATCCAGTGAATACACCAACAAAAATCATTGGATCACTACCATATGACGTCTATCTGCAAATATTCATTGCAGAATTTAAATTTGTCCTCTTATGAGTTCATCTTGTGGTCAATGGATGATGCATTTCGAAACGACAAATTTAAGTCACGATGTATCTCAAATCCAAGGTACTGAATGACCTCGTGAAATGTATTCACCAACGTAAACGAAATTGCGTTCATGTAGTGTACAATTCATGAGAGCAATTGATGTTACCATAGTGAGTACACACCAAAATGTCTACGCATGACTTCAATATGACGTAAAATTTGCGGATATTAATTGTGGACACTTGAGCACAGCGATATGAGTTCGACGTGCTCTAAACGCACGATGCATTTGTAAACGACATATTAAGATCAAAATGTTTTGTAAATGCATGATACTAAATGAGTTCGTGGTTTTGCATCACAACGTGTAGCCAATATGCTGTAAAATTTGCTTCATCAATTGTATGCACGCTGCGATAATCACGACTGTCTATCTGGGAAGCCAACAAAAATAAGGCATATTTTGGGTATTCTTTTGTAGCGATATAATGGTTTTTTTTTGTTTTTTTTTTGTTTTTTTTTTTTTTTTCGCGAAAATATCGAAATTCCGTGCACAGGCTCAAACGAGTCTCCGCCGTTTTGACAAAAGATGGCGCCACCGGGAGATTGGTGGTTGAAATTGTTCGATGTAAAGCGTCATGTCGCAAGGTTGGATATCCGGCAAGATCGTGATCTTGTAATATTAGGGATTTCCTATTGGCGTGACGAAAGCGCGAAAATGTCGATTTTTGCGGCGAAGCGTCATTTGCGGGAAAACTTTTGATTTATTTCCTTTGATTTGAAGAAATCTGCCCGAGGCGCATCGATCGCTTGGAGTTGTATATGGCGAGGCTGCTTTGAGTGAGAGAAGTTGCGAGTGGTTTGAAAAGTTTAAGACAGAACACCACTGTGACCCCCTGTTTTTTTGCCATTTTTCAAGAATTTTTTTTTGTGGGAAAAAAAAGAGATATACGAGAAAAAAATTTTTTTTCGTTTTGTTCGTTGTTTATTGAAGATACATAAAAAAAAAAATGTTCAAATTTTTCACGCCCCATGGTGACACGCTGGGGAAGCTCCCGCGTCAGGTACTGTGTTGCCTCTGCAGTGGTTCGCGGCACGCAGCAGAACTCTCTTGAAAGTCGATCTGAAACAAAAAAATACCGAGTATTTTCGTTAATAATATGATATTTTGAAGAGAATTACACGGGGATTTGAAAAAATATTGATTTTTAAAAAATAGCCACGCTTTTGAAATTAAGGCAGTAGTCTGCTTTAGGAGCCGAAAAAAAAGCGTTTTTTCAACAATTTTTTTGAAAGGGAAGGAAATGATTGCGGTAAACGAAATTTTGAGACGATAGTATATTATATTCAAGCTTTAAAAAACAATTTTTATTATTACAAATTATTGAAATTTTCCAAAGTTGTAACGATTTTTCTGGGGCGCCTGGAGTGTGCACTCGTAAATCGGTGCCGGTGATGGAGGTCGTGCGATGCATCTGAAACAGTGGAAACAAATTTTTTTTTAGTTTTTATAAGTTCCTTTTCTATATGAACTAAAAAAATACCGAAGAAATGACGAAATTCCAAATTTTTTCGAAGTTTGAACAAAAAAATTCACTTTTTTGAAAAAAAAAATTCACTTTAAGTTGCAAAACAAGTAATTTAAATAGTACTTTTGTCCAACGTTTTTTAGTTCAAATAGAAGATAATTCAATACTGAAGCTAGATCACTTTGGTTTTTTTTTCGATCGGACATATATTGTTTTTACTATCGCCGGCACCGTTTTCCAAAACTTGTGAAAATGAAAACTCGAGAAAACGGGCTGTAAAGTTCTGCCCGAGCATTCGCACCTGCTCGACGCTCGGCCACTAAAACTGATCTAGCTTCGAAAATATGTCGAATTGGCCTCTAAAATTTTGAACACATATTCTTGGATAGTTTTGGAATAGATTTAAGACAAAAACGAAAAATCGATTTTTTGAAGCCTGTAAAGCAGACTACTGCCTTAAAGGACGATTTTCGAGCAAAATTTCTCGTCGAAAATGGGCTATAACTGTTTTTTTTATTATTATTGAGATATCGAAAAAATCCTATGTACTTCTTTAGATAATCTAGTTTTATTGATGAAGTCCAAATTTGAAGTCGATCGGATAAAAATTGCTCGTGTTCTGCCGCGTGCCGCACTCAAAAAAGTGGTTTTGAGAAAAACGCGTTCAAAGGTTTTAGGTTTGTTAATTTATGCGATAAATTGGAGAAAAAAATTTTTTTTACCTTTAATCAGCGATGCCGGCACCATATAGCTGGCCCTTCGAGAAGCAAATGATTGTCCCTAGGCATCTTTTCTCGAACTTGTAGAGGCTCTTCCTTGCCTCTTTTGCAGCGTCTGTGAGCGAGCGCTCCGCCAGCTCGATCCGCGCTGCGTCGGTTTCAACGCAAAAATTGAAACAATTTCGGCCGATAGTTATCCCCAACGTCTCCAAAACTTTCATGAGGCTTCTCAGGCCATCATTGAATAATAATACCGCGACATCAGCTGCAATATCGACGATTTTTTTGCTCCCGGACTGACACTTGGGGGGGCTTATTGCCCAAACTGATTTGTTGTAGCTTACGTTGTTGTTTTGCGTGAAGCCGCCAAAACAACGCTGCAGCAAATCGTCTCTGCTCAAATTTTCCAAGACTTGCGTAATTGCCTCCGATACTTCCTCAGGAAGAGGCGGCTGCGCGGTAGCCCGAGCGTCACGGAGCGCTGCACCGCTCCAAAAAATATTCAATATCTCCGAAAATAATTATTTTTTTCGACCTGCGTCCAACGGCATCTTAATCTTAAATGTATTTTAGATTTTTCTAGATGGTTTACAAAAAATCGATTTTTTTTTAAGCCGTCACAGTGGCGTTGTCCCTTAAGACACGCTGAGTTTTACGTCGAAGAGAAAGAGAACGGTGGCGGAAGGCCAAAAGTGTACGAAGACGCGGAATTGGAAGCATCATTGGAGGGAGATTCGTGGCGAAACGCAAGAAGAACTTGCACTTGCGTTAGGATTGACTCAACGAGCAATTTAACGTAGTTTAAAATCGTTGGGAATGATTGAAAAGCAAGGAATTATTGGGCTTCCGTATGAAACGAAGCCCGAGAAACGTTGAACGCCGATTTTTGCACATGTGAAATGCTGCTTTGCCAGGCACAAGCGAAAGGTTTTTTTTTTTTTTTTTTTTTTTTTTTTTGGCATCGTACAGTGACTGGTCGATGAAAAATGGATCCACTACGATAAGCCAAAGAAGAGGAAATCATGGCGTACCACCTGGCCATCCTTCAACATCGACAGCCAAGCCGATTCATGGGGGGGGGGAAAAAAAAAAAAGAAACTCATGTTGTGTATTTGATGGGATCAAGCTTGGGTGTCGTGTATCACGAGTTGGTCAAACCGAACGAAAGCATTAAGGCAGTAGTCTGCTTTAGGAGCCGAAAAAAAAGCGTTTTTTCAACAATTTTTTTGAAAGGGAAGGAAATGATTGCGGTAAACGAAATTTTGAGACGATAGTATATTATATTCAAGCTTTAAAAAACAATTTTTATTATTACAAATTATTGAAATTTGCCAAAGTTGTAACGATTTTTCTGGGGCGCCTGGAGTGTGCACTCGTAAATCGGTGCCGGTGATGGAGGTCGTGCGATGCATCTGAAACAGTGGAACCAAATTTTTTTTTAGTTTTTATAAGTTCCTTTTCTATATGAACTAAAAAAAATACCGAAGAAATGACGAAATTCCAAATTTTTTCGAAGTTTGACAAAAAAAATTCACTTTTTTGAAGAAAAAAAATTCACTTTAAGTTGCAAAACAAGTAATTTAAATAGTACTTTTGTCCAACGTTTTTTAGTTCAAATAGAAGATAATTCAATACTGAAGCTAGATCACTTTGGTTTTTTTTTCGATCGGACATATATTGTTTTTACAATCGCCGGCACCGTTTTCCAAAACTTGTGAAAATGAAAACTCGAGAAAACGGGCTGTAAAGTTCTGCCCGAGCATTCGCACCTGCTCGACGCTCGGCCACTAAAACTGATCTAGCTTCGAAAATATGTCGAATTGGCCTCTAAAATTTTGAACACATATTCTTGGATAGTTTTGGAATAGATTTAAGACAAAAACGAAAAATCGATTTTTTGAAGCCTGTAAAGCAGACTACTGCCTTAACCGGGGCCTCTCTACCGAACACAATTCATGAGATTGAACCCGAGCACTCGAGGAAAAACGCGCGTCCACTACTACCTCCAGACACGACAAAATTATTCTCCTGCGTGATAATGCTCCGCCACGTGTCGCGGGCACCGGTCAAAAGCTACTTGGAAACACTCAATTGGGAAGTTTTAGCCCACACGCCGTACGTCACCAGACATTGGGCTCCCTCTGACTATCATTTATTTCGATCGATGACGCATGGCCTCTGTCCGAGCGGCACTTCGCGTCATACGAAGATACGAAAAATTGGGCCGATTTGTGGATATAGCCTCGAAAGATTGAGCGTTCTTCCGACGCCCGCTATCCATACGCTGGCAGAAAGATGGCAAAAAGTAGTCGGCTAGCGATTGACGATACTTTGAATAAAACAATACCGTTCTTTCACAATGAATACCCAATTTTTGATAAAAAAAAAAAAAAAAAAAACGGCGGAGACTCGTTCGTACTCCCAATATATTGATAAAAAAAAGTACAACATTTTGTTTCCCTCTCGAATGGCAATTGAAAAGAAGATTTTGACTCTTCGCTAAGGGCGCTGATACTGACATTTTTTCTTCCAGATAATTCGGCTGTCAAGCATCAGTGGAACACGAAATTAATGATTGGTTCGTTGCGATGTGCTCTCAGTGATACGGAGCCGGTTATTCCCGAGGCTGCGCACAATTGGGGAAATCCACTGTCCATTGGCGTACTCGTTGCTACAACTGGACCAAACGCAGTCGGAATTGTTCTCGATGTATTGAGAACTGAGTGGAGCTTGGAATTTGCGAGGTTTCTTCAGCAAGGCTTCAGGTAAGAAAATGGTAATTTTTATTTATTTTTTGGAGCGAGAATCACCGCTTTCTCTCATTATCTGAGAAACTTCCCAACTTACAAGTTTCCAGACCAGTATGAGTTTGTTTGGGTTTGTTTCCAGACCAGTATGAGTTTTGTTTGTTTGGGTTTGTTTCCAGACCAGTATGAGTTTTGTTTGTTTGGGTTTGTTTCCAGACCAGTATGTTTTGTTTGTTTGGGTTTGTTTGGGTTTTTGTTTCCAGACCAGTATGAGTTTTGTTTGTTTGGATTTGTTTGGGTTTGTTTCCAGACCAGTATGAGTTTTGTTTGTTTGGGTTTGTTTGGGTTTTTTTTCCAGACCAGTATGAGTTTTGTTTGTTTGGGTTTTGTTTCCAGACCAGTATGAGTTTTGTTTGTTTGGGTTTATTTGGGTTTGTTTAGGTTTGTTTCCAGACCAGTATGAGTTTTGTTTGTTTGGGTTTGTTTGGGTTTGTTTCCAGACCAGTATGAGTTTTGTTTGTTTGGGTTTGTTTCCAGACCAGTATGAGTTTTGTTTGTTTGGGTTTATATGGGTTTGTTTGGGTTTGTTTCCAGACCAGTATGAGTTTTGTTTGTTTGGGTTTGTTTCCAGACCAGTATGAGTTTTGTTTGTTTGGGTTTATATGGGTTTGTTTGGGTTTGTTTCCAGACCAGTATGAGTTTTGTTTGTTTGGGTTTGTTTCCAGACCAGTATGAGTCTTGTTTGTTTGGGTTTATTTGGGTTTGTTTCCAGACCAGTATGAGTTTTGTTTGGGTTTGTTTCCAGACCAGTATGAGTTTTGTTTGGGTTTGTTTGGGTTTGTTTCCAGACCAGTATGAGTTTTGTTTGTTTGGGTTTGTTTCCAGACCAGTATGTTTTGTTTGTTTGGGTTTGTTTGGGTTTGTTTCCAGACCAGTATGAGTTTTGTTTGTTTGGATTTGTTTGGGTTTGTTTCCAGACCAGTATGAGTTTTGTTTGTTTGGGTTTGTTTGGGTTTTTTTTCCAGACCAGTATGAGTTTTGTTTGTTTGGGTTTGTTTGGGTTTTTTTTCCAGACCAGTATGAGTTTTGTTTGTTTGGGTTTTGTTTCCAGACCAGTATGAGTTTTGTTTGTTTGGGTTTATTTGGGTTTGTTTAGGTTTGTTTCCAGACCAGTATGAGTTTTGTTTGTTTGGGTTTATTTGGGTTTGTTTAGGTTTGTTTCCAGACCAGTATGAGTTTTGTTTGTTTGGGTTTGTTTCCAGACCAGTATGTTTTGTTTGTTTGGGTTTGTTTGGGTTTGTTTCCAGACCAGTATGAGTTTTGTTTGTTTGGGTTTGTTTCCAGACCAGTATGAGTTTTGTTTGTTTGGGTTTGTTTCCAGACCAGTATGTTCTGTTTGTTTGGGTTTGTTTGGGTTTGTTTCCAGACCAGTATGAGTTTTGTTTGTTTGGATTTGTTTGGGTTTGTTTCCAGACCAGTGTGAGTTATGTTTGTTTGGGTTTATTTGGGTTTGTTTCCAGACCAGTATGAGTTTTGTTTGTTTGGGTTCGTTTCCAGACCAGTATGAGTTTTGTTTGTTTGGGTTTGTTTCCAGACCAGTATGAGTTTTGTTTGTTTGGGTTTGTTTCCAGACCAGTATGAGTTTTGTTTGTTTGGGTTTGTTCCCAGACCAGTATGAGTCTTGTTTATTTGGGTTTGTTTCCAGACCAGTGTGAGTTATGTTTGTTTGGGTTTATTTGGGTTTGTTTGGGTTTGTTTCCAGACCAGTATGAGTTTTGTTTGTTTGGGTTTGTTTCCAGACCAGTATGTTCTGTTTGTTTGGGTTTGTTTGGGTTTGTTTCCAGACCAGTATGAGTTTTGTTTGTTTGGATTTGTTTGGGTTTGTTTCCAGACCAGTGTGAGTTATGTTTGTTTGGGTTTATTTGGGTTTGTTTCCAGACCAGTATGAGTTTTGTTTGTTTGGGTTCGTTTCCAGACCAGTATGAGTTTTGTTTGTTTGGGTTTGTTTCCAGACCAGTATGAGTTTTGTTTGTTTGGGTTTGTTTCCAGACCAGTATGAGTTTTGTTTGTTTGGGTTTGTTCCCAGACCAGTATGAGTCTTGTTTGTTTGGGTTTGTTTCCAGACCAGTGTGAGTAATGTTTGTTTGGGTTTATTTGGGTTTGCTTGGGTTTGTTTCCAGACCAGTATGAGTTTTGTTTGTTTGGGTTTGTTTCCAGACCAGTATGTTCTGTTTGTTTGGGTTTGTTTGGGTTTGTTTCCAGACCAGTATGAGTTTTGTTTGTTTGGATTTGTTTGGGTTTGTTTCCAGACCAGTGTGAGTTATGTTTGTTTGGGTTTATTTGGGTTTGTTTCCAGACCAGTATGAGTTTTGTTTGTTTGGGTTCGTTTCCAGACCAGTATGAGTTTTGTTTGTTTGGGTTCGTTTCCAGACCAGTATGAGTTTTGTTTGTTTGGGTTTGTTTCCAGACCAGTATGAGTTTTGTTTGTTTGGGTTTGTTTCCAGACCAGTATGAGTTTTGTTTGTTTGGGTTTGTTTCCAGACCAGTGTGAGTTATGTTTGTTTGGGTTTATTTGGGTTTGTTTGGGTTTGTTTCCAGACCAGTATGAGTTTTGTTTGTTTGGGTTTGTTTCCAGACCAGTATAAGTTTTGTTTGTTTGGGTTTGTTTCCAGACCAGTATAAGTTTTGTTTGTTTGGGTTTATTTGGGTTTGTTTCCAGACCAGTATGAGTTTTGTTTGTTTGGGTTTGTTTGGGTTTGTTTCCAGACCAGTATGAGTTTTGTTTGGGTTTATTTGGGTTTGTTTCCAGACCAGTATGAGTTTTGTTTGTTTGGGTTTGTTTTCAGATCAGTATGAGTTTTGTTTGTTTGGGTTTGTTTGGGTTTGTTTGGGTTTGTTTGGGTTTGTTTGGGTTTGTTTCCAGACCAGTGAGAGTTTTGTTTGGAGTAATAATGAACATTGTTTTTCTTCTTTTCCAGATACTATAACGAGCACAAACGTGTGCCATCCGGCGAAACGACGAAAAAGAAACGCAACGTAGACGCTCTTCAGTTGAATCTCAAAGTATCCAATTGCAATTTGTTCTTCATAGGCGAGAACGAATGTGAGTGTTTTTTTTTTAAATCCCACCTATCTTCTCGCTCCTTGTGTGAGCCCACAAGGAGCGCGACCCTTGCGCTCCTTGTGTGAAATGTTGTGACCCCAACATTTTTCTTCTTACCTGCAGCGCTTTTTTTTTTTTTTTCGCGTACCATCAACTTCAAGCACGTTTTTGAAGAATTATAAGCGTTTTTTTTTTTTTCGAAATCTAACTTCGCGACCTCAAAGTTTCTTCGATTCACTGCAAAAAGTGACCCAAGCTTTTTTTTTTTTTCTTCCGAAAACGCGCATAATTACCGAGTTATTCGAGGTGCAAAAATGGCCTGGGGTCAAACTGACCCCACGCGCACGAAACGATTCGCCGCGAAGGTCTGCACACTGAGGGTTAATCCTAAAATGATGTGTCCAAAAAAAAAAAAAAAAAAAAAAAAAAAAAATGCTGCGGATTGGCTCGTGCCCCACGTGGGGCGAAAAAAGAAAAAATTCATTAAGGGCGGGGTAAAGTTAATTCGGCGAAAAAAAGGCATGTTTTAAAGATTTTTTTTGGCGTAACGGATAGTGTTCGTTTATTGAAAAATTTTCCATATAATAAAGTAACATTTGAACAACATTCTCCTAAATTTGCATTGCAAAATATTCAAAATTGAGCGAGTGAAAAATTAAACCCCGGAGGCGCCTCGAAAAAAAGTTGGTTCGCGGTGTGCACCATAACTCGCGACAGAATCATCCGAAACAAAAAAATCAAAATGCATTTGTTAAAGGAGATGTTTCTCGAGGTAATGACGGGAGGATTTTTTTTTTTTTTTTTTTCGATTTTTCGTACCACTTGGGAGCCAAAAACCCGATTTTCCCTAAAAAAAAATCGGCTAATTTGTTGTTGAAAAATTAGTAATTATTAAAAAAAAAAAAAAAACAAAAAAGCTCTCGACAATACCTGGTGAATTATGTGAAGAAGTACTGTGCAAAATTTCAAAGCGATTTGGTCCAGTAGATTTTGAGTTATCGTGCACACGGACTTCAAATGTGTCAAGTCTCAGAAAAACGGTTTGAAAAACGCAGAAGAGTTTGGTCGCTTAGCGCTCATTGCACATAAGTTTGAGAACACTTCGCGATTGCATAGAAAATCTGAGAAAATTCATGCATATTAAAGATACTCAAAAGATTAATTTTCCACAATAATAATTCCAAAATGTTATTAACAAAATGATGAAAAAAAAAAAAACAAAAATTAGTCAACAAATTTCCCCGCAAGCCAATTTTTTTTTCTCGTGATTCCTTCATTTTTTCTGAATACGTATGAATTTTTTTCCGATTTTTCAATTATCTTTGAATTTTTACAAATTCAAAATAAAACTCGATAATTTTCTTATACTCGCTCAAGAAGTCGTCGATGCCAGGTCCGTAGAGCAAAAAGGCTTCCATCAAGATCATCGAGAGCATCTTTTTGCGTTTTTTTCTACGCAAAACACTTTCTCTCTTTACTGTCGTGCGCCGCCCAGGTATATAAAACCCGGCATGGAGCAATAGACGCTTCAAATACTCATAACTTCGTCAATTTATACTCCGTTCGACTTGGAAATTTTAACACAATATTCTTGAGATATTATGCATTCGTTTAAGGCAGTAGTCTGCTTTAGGAGCCGAAGAAAAAGCGTTTTTTCAACAATTTTTTTGAAAGGGAAGGAAATGATTGCGGTAAACGAAATTTTGAGACGATAGTATATTATATTCAAGCTTTAAAAAACAATTTTTATTATTACAAATTATTGAAATTTGCCAAAGTTGTAACGATTTTTCTGGGGCGCCTGGAGTGTGCACTCGTAAATCGGTGCCGGTGATGGAGGTCGTGCGATGCATCTGAAACAGTGGAACCAAATTTTTTTTTAGTTTTTATAAGTTCCTTTTCTATATGAACTAAAAAAATACCGAAGAAATGACGAAATTCCAAATTTTTTCGAAGTTTGAAAAAAAAATTCACTTTTTTGAAGAAAAAAAATTCACTTTAAGTTGCAAAACAAGTAATTTAAATAGTACTTTTGTCCAACTTTTTTAGTTCAAATAGAAGATAATTCAATACTGAAGCTAGATCACTTTGGTTTTTTTTTCGATCGGACATATATTGTTTTTACTATCGCCGGCACCGTTTTCCAAAACTTGTGAAAATGAAAACTCGAGAAAACGGGCTGTAAAGTTCTGCCCGAGCATTCGCACCTGCTCGACGCTCGGCCGCTAAAACTGATCTAGCTTCGAAAATATGTCGAATTGGCCTCTAAAATTTTGAACACATATTCTTGGATAGTTTTGGAATAGATTTAAGACAAAAACGAAAAATCGATTTTTTTAAGCCTGTAAAGCAGACTACTGCCTTAAGGCAGTAGTCTGCTTTAGGAGCCGAAAAAAAAGCGTTTTTTCAACAATTTTTTTGAAAGGGAAGGAAATTATTGCGGTAAACGAAATTTTGAGACGATAGTATATTATATTCAAGCTTTAAAAAACAATTTTTATTATTACAAATTATTGAAATTTGCCAAAGTTGTAACGATTTTTCTGGGGCGCCTGGAGTGTGCACTCGTAAATCGGTGCCGGTGATGGAGGTCGTGCGATGCATCTGAAACAGTGGAACCAAATTTTTTTTTAGTTTTTATAAGTTCCTTTTCTATATGAACTAAAAAAATACCGAAGAAATGACGAAATTCCAAATTTTTTCGAAGTTTGAAAAAAAAATTCACTTTTTTGAAGAAAAAAAATTCACTTTAAGTTGCAAAACAAGTAATTTAAATAGTACTTTTGTCCAACTTTTTTAGTTCAAATAGAAGATAATTCAATACTGAAGCTAGATCACTTTGGTTTTTTTTTCGATCGGACATATATTGTTTTTACTATCGCCGGCACCGTTTTCCAAAACTTGTGAAAATGAAAACTCGAGAAAACGGGCTGTAAAGTTCTGCCCGAGCATTCGCACCTGCTCGACGCTCGGCCGCTAAAACTGATCTAGCTTCGAAAATATGTCGAATTGGCCTCTAAAATTTTGAACACATATTCTTGGATAGTTTTGGAATAGATTTAAGACAAAAACGAAAAATCGATTTTTTGAAGCCTGTAAAGCAGACTACTGCCTTAAAAAATTTTAAAAAAATGAAATTTTTTTTTTTTTTTAATACCTTACCCCGTCCTTAAAATAATTGCGATTTTTTTTCTTTCAGTGTCGATGATGTTGCGACTGGACTCCGCAACGTTGGAGCAAAGCGCGAAAAGATTCGTCGCTGTTAGCGAGGGCGTGTGCGCGATAGCGTTGAACAAAAACGAGGCAATAATATGCGAGCGAGCGCACTCGTTGAAGCAACCGTTTCTCGCAATAAGAAAATGCAAAGGCGCCATTACGACGGAATTGATAAACGTCAGTCTCGACGGCACGAGTATAACGTGGAGTCCGAATCTTCATTTACGTTTGTTGCATCTTTGGCGCGAATCAACGGACTTTCGTGCGTTATTCGCGAGTGTCGAAGACACGAGCGATATGAAAAGTAATGGAAAACGTACGGTCAATGTTTTGGCAAGCGGTGGTATTGCCTTTACGATTGACATCTCGCCCCGTCATTACGTTGAACTTACGTCCGATCAATTGCGCTGCTCGAATGGCGAATGGACACTCAATTATTTACGTATGATTCTCGATATGAGCGAAATAATAACGATCGAGGGCTTCGAATTGTTGCGAATCGACGACAGCGAGGAAGTCAGAGTCGAGAGACAGAACAACGAGGGCTTCGAGCTCGAGTGGAACGACACGTGGGCGTGCAACATCGAGACGGCCAAAGCTTGCTTCCCTTACGAGCATCAATTCACCGAAGCCATACAGAACGAACTTTTTAGTATTAGAAAGTGGCTGAAGGAGATTCATGCTTCGGGTGAACCGAGGATACAATTGGTGCCGTCTGATCTCGTTATAAAGGTAACGTGAACTTTATTTTCTGATCTAACAATCGGGAACAGTACGGCAGTCGGATTTTTGTAATTTTTCGTACTCACGGTACGTGAAGTTCAGAGCTCGAATATTAATATCCCAAAGCGGTTCGACGCCAAATATTCAGAAATTTTCGAGAAAATTGACTTTGAAGTTTCTCGAGCGCACTCTTGTCCCACAGAGATGCAACGATATTCGAACCGGGCTCGTGGCGTACCCCGGTAGCGCTTCGAGTCTAGTTAAGGCAGTAGTCTGCTTTAGGAGCCGAAAAAAAAGCGTTTTTTCAACAATTTTTTTGAAAGGGAAGGAAATGATTGCGGTAAACGAAATTTTGAGACGATAGTATATTATATTCAAGCTTTAAAAAACAATTTTTATTATTACAAATTATTGAAATTTGCCAAAGTTGTAACGATTTTTCTGGGGCGCCTGGAGTGTGCACTCGTAAATCGGTGCCGGTGATGGAGGTCGTGCGATGCATCTGAAACAGTGGAACCAAATTTTTTTTTAGTTTTTATAAGTTCCTTTTCTATATGAACTAAAAAAATACCGAAGAAATGACGAAATTCCAAATTTTTTCGAAGTTTGAAAAAAAAATTCACTTTTTTGAAGAAAAAAAATTCACTTTAAGTTGCAAAACAAGTAATTTAAATAGTACTTTTGTCCAACTTTTTTAGTTCAAATAGAAGATAATTCAATACTGAAGCTAGATCACTTTGGTTTTTTTCGATCGGACATATATTGTTTTTACTATCGCCGGCACCGTTTTCCAAAACTTGTGAAAATGAAAACTCGAGAAAACGGGCTGTAAAGTTCTGCCCGAGCATTCGCACCTGCTCGACGCTCGGCCACTAAAACTGATCTAGCTTCGAAAATATGTCGAATTGGCCTCTAAAATTTTGAACACATATTCTTGGATAGTTTTGGAATAGATTTAAGACAAAAACGAAAAATCGATTTTTTGAAGCCTGTAAAGCAGACTACTGCCTTAATCGCGGGGTCGCTGGTTCGAGTCTCACTTCGACAAATTTTTTTTTTTTTTTTTTTTTTTTCATTTTTTTTTTTAATTCGCATACCTCCGTCATTTAAATATCCCGACAAATTTTTGTTGTATATAATCACATATTATTATATATATAATTAATATAATATATCTATATATGTTTATATATGGACAAAATCCATATATAGTTATTTATGTACAAAATTCATTATAGTTATACATAATTATATATTTTCTCATATATGATCATATATTATTTATATATAACAATAGGTGATTATTTATAAGAAAAATAAATAAATAATCCCGGGATAAAGATCATAAAATCTATGCTAATTCACATATATGTAATTATAATTGTCAATGATAAATGCAAGTCTTATTTTTGATTATCTCTTGCTTGAAATTGCGATTGAAATTGCTTCTCCGTTCTTCAATAACATGATCAGATATGCGTGGTTTGCTTCGAAACTTTGCGATCGAAGAGAAATCTTCATTGAACGTGAATGAAGTTTGTTTTCCGATCGATGTGTTGAACAAAAAAAATTGCGAATGCAACAATGCGCAGCGTTTGTACGGTGCGCGAGATGCCGTGAAAATTACTGTTTTCCTTGTTTTTACGATGCTTATCGCTCTGGCTCGTGTAACATTACACCCGATGTATAAAACAAACGAATACAGACCGAATAATAAAGTATTCAATTCCTTACCCGGACGTTTTTCATTTTCATCCTAAAAATGTTGTTGGTTATAAATATTGATACTTGAAAATGTATGTTTATAATCAAGAGATAATTAAAAATATGACTTGCGTTTTTTCATTTAAAGAAAAATGAAAAAAAAAAAAAAAAAAAAAAAAAAAATCCAAGTGAGACTCGAACCAGCGACCCCGCGATTACTAGACTCGAAGCGCTACCGGGGTACGCCACGAGCCCGGTTCGAATATCGTTGCATCTTTGTGGGATAAGAGTGCGCTCGAAAACTTCGAAGACAATTTTCTCGAAAATTTCTGTATATTTGGCGTCGAACTGCTTTGGGATATTAATATTCGAGCTCTGAACTTCACGTACCGTGAGTACGAAAAATTACAAAAATCCGACTGCCGTACTGTCCCCTTGTAAGCAGCGTGTTTTGCTCGCTCGACAAGAATATTGGGAGTACGGATAAGCATTTTTGTGCGAAAATGTCGAATTTTCAGCCGAAGCGTCGGAAAAAAAAATCTATTTATAGCTCACTTTATCGCATTGATTCACGAAAAAACGGGGGGTTTTTTTTTCTTCACGCTTGATAGTTTTTTGTTCGACGATTTTGGATCGATTGTACAAACATGTTTCAGAATGTTCCAGAATCTTTCGGAATATTTGAAAATTCTCTAAAACGTTGTGGAATGTTTCAGAATGTTCTGGAAGGTTCCCAGAATGTTCTAGATAGTTCCAGAATGTTTTAGAATATTCCAGAATGTTCGCATAATTTTCTAGAATGTACCAGATTGTTGTAAAATCTTCCAGAAGGTTCCGGAATGTTGAAGAATCTTTTAGAATGTTTGAGAATGCTCTAGCGTATTGTAAAATTTTTCAGAATGATATAGAATGTTCCGGAATCTTTCAGAATGTTTGAGAATATTCTGGAAGGCTCCAAGAATGTTCTAGAAAGTTCCAGAATGTTCTAGAATATTCCAGAATGTTCTAGAATAATCCAGAAGGCTCCAGAATGTTATAGAATATTCCAGAAGGCTCCAGAATGTTATAGAATGTTTGAGAATGCTCTAGCATGTTCTAGAATGTTCCAGAATCTTTCAAAATGTTTGAAAATGCTCTAAAACGTTCTAGAATGTTCCAGAATGTTCTAGAGAGTCCCGGAATGTTCTTGAATATTTCAAAATGTTCCAGATAGTTCTAGAACGTTCTACAATGTTCGCATATTATTCTAGAATGTACCATATTGTTATAGAATCTTCCAGAAGGTTCCAGAATGTTGAAGAATCTTTTAGAATGTTTGAGAATGCTCTAGCGTATTGTAAAATGTTTCAGAATGATGTAGAATGTTCCAGAATCTTTCAGAATGTTTGAGAATATTCTGGAAGGCTCCAAGAATGTTCTAGAAAGTTCCAGAATGTTCTAGAATAATCCAGAAGGCTCCAGAATGTTATAGAATATTCCAGAAGGCTCCAGAATGTTATAGAATGTTTGAGAATGCTCTAGCATGTTCTAGAATGTTCCAGAATCTTTCAAAATGTTTGAAAATGCTCTAAAACGTTCTAGAATGTTCCAGAATGTTCTAGAGAGTCCCGGAATGTTCTTGAATATTTCAAAATGTTCCAGATAGTTCTAGAACGTTCTACAATGTTCGCATATTATTCTAGAATGTACCATATTGTTATAGAATCTTCCAGAAGGTTCCAGAATGTTGAAGAATCTTTTAGAATGTTTGAGAATGCTCTAGCGTATTGTAAAATGTTTCAGAATGATATAGAATGTTCCAGAATCTTTCAGAATGTTTGAGAATATTCTGGAAGGCTCCAAGAATGTTCTAGAAAGTTCCAGAATGTTCTAGAATATTCCAGAATGTTCTAGAATAATCCAGAAGGCTCCAGAATGTTATAGAATATTCCAAAAGGCTCCAGAATGTTATAGAATCTTTTAGAATGTTTGAGAATACTCCAGCATGTTCTAGAATGTTCCAGAATCAATCAGAATGTTTGGAAATGCTCTAAAACGCTCTAGAATATTCCAGAATGTTCTAGAAAGTCCCGGAATGTTCTCGAATATTTCAGAATGTTCTAGATAGTTCTAGAACGTTCTACAATGTTCGCACAATATTCTAGACTGTACCATATTGTTATAGAATCTTCCAGAAGGTTCCAGAATGTTGAAGAATCTTTTAGAATGTTTTAGAATGCTCTAGCGTATTGTGAAATGTTTCAGAATGATATAGAATGTTCCAGAATGTTTGAGAATATTCTGGAAGGTTCCAAGAATATTCTAGAAAGTTCCAGAATGTTCTAGAATATTCCAGAATGTTCTAGAATAATCCAGAAGGCTCCAGAATGTTATAGAAGACTCCAGAAGGCTCCATAATGTTATAGAATCTTTTAGAATGTTTGAGAATGCTCTAGCATGTTCTAGAATGTTCCAGAATCTTTCAGAATGTTTGAAAATGCTCTAAAACGTTCTAGAATGTTCCAGAATGTTCTAGAAAGTCCCGGAATGTTCTCGAATATTTCAGAATGTTCTAGATAGTTCTACAACGTTCTAGAATGTTCGCATAATATTCTAGAATGTACCATATTGTTATAGAATCTTCCAGAAGGTTCCAGAATGTTGAAGAATCTTTTAGAATGTTTGAGAATGCTCTAGCGTATTGTAAAATGTTTCAGAATGATATAGAATGTTCCATAATCTTTCAGAATGTTTGAGAATATTCTGGAAGGCTCCAAGAATGTTCTAGAAAGTTCCAGAATGTTCTAGAATATTCCAGAATGTTCTAGAATAATCCAGAAGGCTCCAGAATGTTATAGAATCTTTTAGAATGTTTGGGAATGCTCTAGCATGTTCTAGAATGTTCCAGAATCTTTCAGAATGTTTGAAAATGCTCTAAAACGTTCTAGAATGTTCCAGAATGTTCTAGAAAGTCCCGGAATGTTCTCGAATATTTCAGAATGTTCTAGATAGTTCTAGAACATTCTAGAATGTTCGCATATTAATCTAGAATGTACCATATTGTTATAGAATCTTCCAGAAGGTTCCAGAACGTTGAAGAATCTTTTAGAATGTTTGAGAATGCTCTAGCGTATTGTAAAATGTTTCAGAATGATATAGAATGTTCCAGAATCTTTCAGAATGTTTGAGAATATTCTGGAAGGCTCCAAGAATGTTCTAGAAAGTTCCAGAATGTTCTAGAATATTCCAGAATGTTCTAGAATAATCCAGAAGGCTCCAGAATGTTATAGAATCTTTTAGAACGTTTGAGAATGCCCCAGCATGTTCTAGAATGTTCCAGAATCCTTCAGAACGTATGAAAATTCTCTAAAACGTTCCAGTATGTTCCAGAATGTTCTAGAATCTTTTAGAAAGTCCCGGAATATTCTCGAATTTCTTCTTTTTTTTTTTTCTTCCAGATCAAAGAATGGATCTTCGAAGTGAGCGACGATCCTTTCGAGGTACGTTTGCGCGACAATTACGAGCTATTGGAGGACGAGTACAAGGAATCGTTGAAGCGCCAAGCGATGCTCGACGCGAAAGTACAAGAATTGTGTCGCGCACATTTGCTTCTACCGCAGGGCAAAGTCGAAGAATTGTACGCAAGTTTGAGTAAAAAAAATGCGGAGATTTACGTGCAACGTTGGCGACAGATGCAACGAGCCGGGCCCGGTAGAACGCGTCTTTTCGCCTGGACGATGCAAGATCTCGAGATAATTGCCCTAGCCGATCCGACGATCGACGGCACCGCGAGAGCGACGAAGGCTCTCGCCGAGATGGACAGCGAGACACCGTGGCCCGAGGACGGTTTGGAATTCAGTACTATCTGGGTGCGCGGTGTTTCGTTAAAGTGTGCCGAATGGAAATTACAATTGCGCGATTTTCCTCAACCGTTGCTACTGGTGGAGGGTTTGAGCGTTTGGGGTCGTTTGGCAGGTGCGGAAGCATCGGCGCACTCGCGTGCGAGGCGTACGGTAAAAATTGACATTGGCTATCCCTGGGACGATATAACGATCGAGCGTGGCATGACGTCACTAAAGTATTATCACGATTTGAATTGGGACATCGATAAGTTTCGTTACGCCTTTGGTCCATGCTGGGAGCCCGTTATAGCGCAGTGTAATTTGAGTTTCGAAAAAATTCTTCATCCATCGCGCGACCCGAGTCCCCCGTTGCCATTCTGGGACAAAATGAGACTCGCTCTCCACGGACGATTGACACTCTGCGTGAAACAATTGACCGTGCTCTTTCACGCTTCGTTGGATCCTTACAACACGACCGAGGAAATGGAAGTAACGTGGTCGAGTCTCGAGCTCGATTGGACTTTGGGCAGAATAATTATAAAAGGTGATCTCGATGTTTACGTTAGAACGGCGAGCAAGTACGACGATTGTCGTTTGTTGCATTTGCCAAATGTGAGATTATCGTTGAAATTGGTATGGATATGCTTGGGTGATCCGCGGGATCATCACGCGGCGATACCATGCGCACCCGATCGTTTGCCCGAATATTCGAGCAATCAAGAGCACGATTCGTTTCGGGCGTTCAGATCGCAAAATTTGAACGTTAGCCTGTCACTGGAGACAAAGCCAATGGAAAATTGCTCGACTAACGTAACGAGCTCGCCAACCGCCGTGCTGTACGGCAGTACGTTGCGTTGGTTCGAAAATTTGAAATTTATACTCTCAGGCGCCACGAGAACGACGCGAAAGGGTGCACTCTTTCGTAACGTGAGACCGCGAAAGCGTCAGCTGAGCAGGCATTATCGCAAAGTACGTTTGACATTGGCGTTTCATCGTTTTCACGTTAGCTATTGGATGTCATTCGCGATGCAACGTGGCTTCGAGGTGACGGGTGGACGGGTTGTTTGCAGCTCCGAGCACAATTTTTCGTTGCATCCAATCGACGATGGTCTTGTTCATCGACCGCGCGCCGTATGGTCCGTCGTTTATATGAATTGTGAATTGAGCGACGCGGAGATATGGCTCAAGAGCGCTTTGCAGGAGGATGAGGAATGCGCCTCGTTGCGACAACCCGTGGAAAAGTGTTATTGTCTGAGCGTAACGCGTGTGAGTTACGGGCGTGAAACATTGGTGACGGGTGTTAGCAGCGACATGGCGACGCATCGTCTCGTTGTTCACGATCTCAAAGGCGCATGGACGAAAACCAACAGAGACGTTGCCTTTGCCCTTTTCGATTCGTTCATCAAGACCCAACAGTTGAAGAAGAATTTATCGACCGCCGCGTTGAAGGCTTTTCATCGCGAGAACAATAGCGTCACGCCGCAGAAGAGTCGCGCGAGAAAGGTGGCGGAGGCTGCGACGACGAGTGCCGCAGCTGCGACCCAAGTCACGGCGCAAACGATTGCGACTAAGACGTCCGGTCATCAAGGCGAAGCGGCCGATATGTTGCAACGATTGATAGCCGAGGCTGCCAACAAACCGGTCGCTTTTAGCGACGATTTGTCCGTTCAGACGAGGGGACAACAGCTTAGGGGACTCGCTGCTTGCCATCAGGATGATGTGCTTCATAAAAATTGGCTCAGTGAGTTAACCCTGGTTGCGTTGGAACTGGGAACTGGCGTTTTGTTCTTTTTTTTTTTTTTTTTTTTTTTTTTTGAGGGGGGAGGGACGATTTTCGTTAGGGAGGGGCGCGTGAAGTTGGTCATTCGTCCGCTAGGAGCGCTGTGAGTAAGAGAGAAGTTTATGGATTAAGGGATTTTTTGAAAACCATCTAGAAAAATCTAAAATACATTTAAGATTAAGATGCCGTTGGACCCAGGTTGAAAAAATAATTATTTTCGGAGATATTGAATATATTTTGTGGAGCGGTGCAGCGCTCCGTGACGCTCGGGCTACCGCGCAGCCGCCTCTTCCTGAGGAGGTATCGGAGGCAATTACGCAAGTCTTCGAAAATTTGAGCAGAGACGATTTGCTGCAGCGCTGTTTGGGCGGCTTCACGCAAAACAACAACGAAAGCTACAACAAATCAGTTTGGACAATAGCCCCCCCCAAGTGTCAGTCCGGGAGCAAAAAAATCGTCGATATTGCAGCTGATATCGCGGTATTATTATTCAATGATGGCCTGAGAAGCCTCATGAAAGTTTTGGAGACGTTGGGGATAACTATCGGCCGAAATTGTTTCAATTTTTGCGTTGAAACCGACGCAGCGCGGATCGAGCTGGCGGAGCGCTCGCTCACAGACGCTGCAAAAGAGGCAAGAAGAGCCTCTACAAGTTCGAGAAAAGATGCTAGGGACAATCATTTGCTTCTTGAAGCAAATGATTGTCCCTAGTATCATATATTGCCGGCACCATATAGTGCCAGCTATATGGTGCCAGCATCGCTGATTAAAGGTAACAAATTTTTTTTCCAATTTATCGCATAAATTAACAAACCTAAAAACTTTGAACGCGTTTTTCTCAAAACCACTTTTTTTTCGTGCGGCACGCAGCAGAACTCGAGCAATTTTTATCCGATCGACTTCAAATTTGGACTGCATCAATAAAACTAGATTATCTAAAGAATTACATAGGATTTTTTCGATATCTCAATAATAAAAAAAAGTTATAGCCTATTTTCGACGAGAAATTTTGCTCGAAAATCGTCCTTTAATTTCAAAAGCGTGCCTATTTTTTAAAAATCAATATTTTTTCAAATCCCTGTGTACTTCTCTTCAAAATATATTATTAACGAAAACACTCGGTATTTTTTTTCAGATCGACTTTCAAGAGAGTTCTGCTGCGTGCCGCGAACCACTGCAGAGGCAACACAGTACCTGACGCGGGAGCTTCCCCAGCGTCACCATGGGGCGTGAAAAATTTGAAATTTTTTTTTTATGTATCTTCAATAAACAACGAACAAAACAAAAAAAAAATTTTCGAATATCTCTTTTTTTTCCCACAAAAAAAAATTCTTGAAAAATGGCAAGAAAAACAGGGGGTCACAGTGGTGTTCGGCCTTAAGGCAGAAACCCAAACAAACCCAAACAAACCCTTAAGGCAGAACACCACTGTGACCCCCTGTTTTTCTTGCCATTTTTCAAGAATTTTTTTTTGTGGGAAAAAAAAGAGATATTCGAAATTTTTTTTTTTGTTTTGTTCGTTGTTTATTGAAGATACATAAAAAAAAAATTTCAAATTTTTCACGCCCCATGGTGACGCTGGGGAAGCTCCCGCGTCGGGTACGAGAGTTGCCTCTGCAGTGGTTCGCGGCACGTAGCAGAACTCTCTTGAAAGTCGATCTGAAAAAAAAAATTACCGAGTGTTTTCGTTAATAATATGATATTTTGAAGAGACGTACGCAGGGATTTGAAAAAATATTGATTTTTAAAAAATAGGCACGCTTTTGATATTAAAGGACGATTTTCGAGCAAAATTTCTCGTCGAAAATAGGCTATAACTTTTTTTTTATTATTGAGATATCGAAAAAATCCTATGTACTTCTTTAGATAATCTAGTTTTATTGATGCAGTCCAAATTTGAAGTCGATCGGATAAAAATTGCTCGAGTTCTGCTGCGTGCCGCACTAAAAAAAAGTGGTTTTGAGAAAAACGCGTTCAAAGGTTTTAGGTTTGTTAATTTATGCGATAAATTGGAAAAAAAAATTTTTTTACCTTTAATCAGCGATGCCGGCACCATACAGCTGGCCCTTCGAGAAGCAAATGATTGTCCCTAGGCATCTTTTCTCGAACTTGTAGAGGCTCTTCCTTGCCTCTTTTGCAGCGTCTGTGAGCGAGCGCTCCGCCAGCTCGATCCGCGCTGCGTCGGTTTCAACGCAAAAATTGAAAAAATTTCGGCCGATAGTTATCCCCAACGTCTCCAAAACTTTCGTGAGGCTTCTCAGGCCATCATTGAATAATAATACCGCGACATCAGCTGCAATATCGACGATTTTTTTGCTCCCGGACTGACACTTGGGGGCTATTGCCCAAACTGATTTGTTGTAGCTTACGTTGTTGTTTTGGGTGAAGCCGCCCAAACAACGCTGCAGCAAATCGTCTCTGCTCAAATTTTCGAAGACTTGCGTAATTGCCTCCGATACTTCCTCAGGAAGAGGCGGCTGCGCGGGAGCCCGAGCGTCACGGAGCGCTGCACCGCTCCAAAAAATATTCAATATCTCCGAAAATAATTATTTTTTTCGACCTGGCTCCAACGGCATCTTAAGGCAGTAGTCTGCTTTAGGAGCCGAAAAAAAAGCGTTTTTTCAACAATTTTTTTGAAAGGGAAGGAAATGATTGCGGTAAACGAAATTTTGAGACGATAGTATATTATATTCAAGCTTTAAAAAACAATTTTTATTATTACAAATTATTGAAATTTGCCAAAGTTGTAACGATTTTTCTGGGGCGCCTGGAGTGTGCACTCGTAAATCGGTGCCGGTGATGGAGGTCGTGCGATGCATCTGAAACAGTGGAACCAAATTTTTTTTTAGTTTTTATAAGTTCCTTTTCTATATGAACTAAAAAAATACCGAAGAAATGACGAAATTCCAAATTTTTTCGAAGTTTGACAAAAAAAATTCACTTTTTTGAAGAAAAAAAATTCACTTTAAGTTGCAAAACAAGTAATTTAAATAGTACTTTTGTCCAACTTTTTTAGTTCAAATAGAAGATAATTCAATACTGAAGCTAGATCACTTTGGTTTTTTTTCGATCGGACATATATTGTTTTTACTATCGCCGGCACCGTTTTCCAAAACTTGTGAAAATGAAAACTCGAGAAAACGGGCTGTAAAGTTCTGCCCGAGCATTCGCACCTGCTCGACGCTCGGCCGCTAAAACTGATCTAGCTTCGAAAATATGTCGAATTGGCCTCTAAAATTTTGAACACATATTCTTGGATAGTTTTGGAATAGATTTAAGACAAAAACGAAAAATCGATTTTTTGAAGCCTGTAAAGCAGACTACTGCCTTAAGGCGGGATCCTGAATTAGCCGTTTCGAAAAATCGATATTTTGAGGAATTTTTTGTCGGGTAAAAAAAAAAACAGCAAGTTTAGCGAAATTTTCCGATTATTTTATTACACGTCTGAACATGAGAAAACAATTTTTTTGTTAAAGAAAAATATCAACAGGCAACCGATTTTTATGCACATTCGTGCCACTGCTGTTCCCATGCGGCGTGACAAATGGAGCTCGTAATTTTCATCTGAAACGAAGAAAAAAAACCAAAAACCATTTCAATTGTGACATATTTTTCTTCTATATGAACTAAAAAAAAAAACGAAATTTGAATTTGAAATTTGAATGGTTTTTTTCGGGTTTGAAGTAGAAAATGTGTTTTTTGTGGAAAAAAAAATTATTTCAACTTGCTAAAAAAAAAAATGTTAAGAATTTTTTTGTTCGACAATGTTTTTAGTTCAAATAGAAAAGAAAACGACACTGAAGCGAACGAGCTTTGGTTTGTTTCGATTGGACTTCTAGTTTTTTTTTTCTTTTGTAATCAGATACGCCAAATTAGAAAAAAAAATCGTAAAAACGAAAACTCGAGAAAAAACGAGCGCCCGTATACCTGCTCGACACTCCGCTACGTTCAAGTGCTTGTGTCTTTGGAAATATTTCGAATTGGGCTATAAAACTTTGTCTAGACATTCTTAGATACATAAGGAATAGATTTAAACGAAACAAAAAAAAAATCGATTTTCCTGGACCTTCTAATTCAGGATCCGGCCTTAATCTTAAATGTATTTTAGATTTTTCTAGATGATTTTCAAAAAATCGATTTTTTGAAGCCGTCACAGTGGTGTTGTCCCTTAAATTTGTTTGTTTTTTTTCTTTCTTTCTTTCTTTTCTTCTTCTTCTTCTTCTTCTTCTTCTTCTTCTTCTTCTTCTTCTTCTTCCTCTCCACCAGTCGTCCTGGTCAACAGCCAGGTACTCCTGAAGGGCATAGAGACGCGGGGATACGTTATTCTGTCGGCTGCGAAGGCGGAAATATTGCAACGCGTTCATAGGCCGGTATGGCGCGAGAGGACTCTCGTCTCGAAGACAACTTGGGTCGGCTCGCTCGAGTGCATGCAGTATTATGCGACTGTTAGCGCTAACATCGATGAGAACATAGACGACAACATTATGTGGCTCACTCTGGATAATATTCAGGTAAATTGATGAATTATATTGCTTGGGGGGCGGGGGGGGGGGGGGGGGGGCTTTCAGCGACCGCACTCGTCGTACTCCTTGCAACTTTCAACGTAGTGCAATTTTCAACGTAGTGCAACTTTTTTTTTTTTTCACGTAGCACTTGTCCTGAAATGTTTCGAAATGTTGTTTTTTCTTTTGTCGCTCTATCATAGTAATAATAATTATTATTTCGCGATGCGCGATGTAAATACGATATTTTTTTTTTTTTCTCATAAATATCGAAAATAACCGACTTTTCTTATTTTATATTTTTAATATTTATAAAAATAACGACTCTTCTTTAATGCTGTTTTTTTTTGTTTTGTTTTTTTTCTTTTTTTAGAGCTCACGATCGATCGCGAGTTTTCGCAAGTGATTGATCGATTGATTAAGCAATTAATTAATTGTAATTGCGAAACCCAAACAAACCCAAACAATGAATTAATTGTTAATCGCGACTATAAGAATTGACGATTGATTAATTGTTAATTGTGAAAACTCACGATGGCACAATTAATTAATTGTTAATTGTGAAAAATTACGATTAAAAATTTATCAACGGTTAATTGTGAAAAGTCACGATTAACAATTAATTCATTGTAATTGTGAAAACTGACAATTGACAATTGATTAATTGTAATTTTGAAAAATCACGATTAACAATTAATTTATTGTTAATTGCGAAAAATCATGATTAACAATTAATTAATTGTAATTGTGAAAACTCACGATTAATAATTAATTAACTGTTAATTGTGAAAACTCGCGATTAAAAATTAATTAATTGTAATTGTGAAAACTCACGATTAACAATTAATTCATTGTTAATTGTGAAAACTGACAATTAACAATTGATTAATTGTAATTTTGAAAAATCACGATTAACAATTAATTTATTGTAATTGTGAAAACTCACTATTAACAATTAATTCATTGTTAATTGTGAAAACTGACAACTGACAATTGATTAATTGTAATTGTGAAAAATCACTATTAACAATTAATTATTTGTTAATTGTGAAAACTCGCGATTAATAATTAATTAATTGTTAATTGTGAAAACTCGCGATTAAAAATTAATTAATTGTAATTGTGAAAACTCACGATTAACAATTAATTCATTGTTAATCGTGAAAACTGACAATTAACAATTAATTAATTGTAATTGTGAAAACTCGCGATTAAAAATTAATTAATTGTAATTGTGAAAACTCACGATTAACAATTAATTCATTGTTAATTGTGAAAACTGACAATTGACAATTGATTAATTGTAATTTTGAAAAATCACGATTAACAATTAATTTATTGTTAATTGCGAAAAATCACGATTAACAATTAATTAATTGTAATTGTGAAAACTCACGATTAATAATTAATTAACTGTTAATTGTGAAAACTCGCGATTAAAAATTAATTAATTGTAATTGCGAAAACTCACGATTAACAATTAATTCATTGTTAATTGTGAAAACTGACAATTGACAATTGATTAATTGTTAATTGTGAAAAATCACTATTAACAATTAATTAATTGTTAATTGTGAAAACTCGCGATTAATAATTAATTAATTGTTAATTGTGAAAACTCGCGATTAAAAATTAATTAATTGTAATTGTGAAAACTCACGATTAACAATTAATTAATTGTTAATTGTGAAAACTGACAATTGACAATTGATTAATTGTAATTTTGAAAAATCACGATTAACAATTAATTTATTGTTAATTGCGAAAAATCACGATTAACAATTAATTAATTGTAATTGTGAAAACTCACGATTAATAATTAATTAACTGTTAATTGTGAAAACTCGCGATTAAAAATTAATTAATTGTAATTGCGAAAACTCACGATTAACAATTAATTCATTGTTAATTGTGAAAACTGACAATTAACAATTAATTAATTGTAATTGTGAAAAATCACGATTAAGAATTAATTTATTGTTAATTGTGAAAACTCACGATTAACAATTAATTCAGTGTTAATTAATTAACAGTAATTAATTAGTTCATTAACAATGAATTAATTGTTAATCACGACTATAACAATTAACAATTGATTAATTGTAATTGTGAAAACTCACGATTAAAAATTAATGAATTGTAATTGTGAAAACTCACGATTAACCATTAATTCATTGTTAATTGTGAAAACTGACAATTAACAATTAATTAATTGTAATTGTGAAAACTCGCGATTAACAATTCATTAATCATAATTGTGAAAACTCACGATTAACAATTAATTAATTGTAATTGTGAAAACTCACGATTAACAATTAATTAATTGTAATTGTGAAAACTCACTATTAACAATTAATTCATTGTAATTGTGAAAGCTCACGATTAATAATTAATTAATTGTTAATTGTGAAAACTCGCGATTAAAAATTAATTAATTGTAATTGTGAAAAATCACGATTTAATTTATTGTTAATTGTGAAAACTCAAGATTAACAATTAATTAATTGTTAATTAATTAATGCTAATTAATTAGTTAATTAACAATGGATTAATAGTAATTGTGAAATCCAAACAAACCCAAAAAATGAATTAATTGTTAATCACGACTATAGCAATCATAATTGATTAATTGTAATTGTGAAAACTCACGATTGACAATTCATTACTTGTATTTAATTGTGAATTAATTAATAATTAATAATTAATAATTAACAATTGATTAATTGTTAATCATGATTTTTCACAATTAATAATTAATTAATTGTTAATCGTGAATTTTCACAATTACAATTAATTAATTGTTAATTGCACGATTAACAATTAATTTATTGTAATTGTGAAAACTCACCAACAATTAGTTAATTGTAATTGTGAAAAATCAATTAACCATTAATTAATTTTTAATTGTTAATCGTGAATTCTCACAATTACAATTAATTAATTAATCAATTGATTTTTCACAATTAACAATTAACGAATGATTAATCGTGAAAACTCACAATTAACCATTAATTAATTAATAATTAATTAATTGTTAATGGTGATTTTTCACAATTAACAATTAATTAATTGTTAATCGTGAATTTTCACAATTACAATTAATTAATTGTTAATTGCACGATTAACAATTAATTAACAATTAATAAATTGTTAATTGTGAAAAAATCACGATTAACAATTAATTAATTGTTAATTGTGAAAAAATCACGATTAACAATTAATTTATTGTAATTGTGAAAACTCACCAACAATTAGTTAATTGTAATTGTGAAAAATCAATTAACCATTAATTAATTTTTAATTGTTAATCGTGAATTCTCACAATTACAATTAATTAATTAATTAATTGATTTTTCACAATTAACAATTAACGATAGATTAATCGTGAAAACTCACAATTAACCATTAATTAATTAATAATTAATTAATTGTTAATGGTGATTTTTCACAATGAACAATTAATTAATTGTTAATCGTGAATTTTCACAATTACAATTAATTAATTGTTAATTGCACGATTAACAATTAATTAACAATTAATAAATTGTTAATTGTGAAAAAATCACGATTAACAATTAATTAATTGTTAATTGTGAAAAAATCACGATTAACAATTAATTTATTGTAATTGTGAAAACTCACCAACAATTGATTAATTGTAATTGTGAAAAATCAATTAACCATTAATTAATTTTTTAATTGTTAATCGTGAATTCTCACAATTACAATTAATTAATTAATCAATTGATTTTTCACAATTAACAATTAACGATAGATCAATCGTGAAAACTCACAATTAACCATTAATTAATTAATAATTAATTAATTGTCAATGGTAATTTTTCACAATTACAATTAATTCATTGTTAATAAAGCGTAAACACGCCCTTCAAACGGATTATCGAAAGAAAAGAAAAGAAAAAAAAAAAAATTCTCTTTATTGTTTGTCAAGGAGAAGGATTCCACGGTAATCGCGGGACTACCGGACGTCCCGGCGCTCGTTGGTTCGGGCCAAAGCGTTGGCGGCGTGGTGAGTCAAACGGTAGGGGGCGGCGGAGGTTTGCAGCATCAGCTCCAGCGTATTGTGTCACGCTGCAAGTGTGAATTTTTTTACGTCGGTTACGGCCAATCGGTGGATTCCGATTGTCTCGACGACGTGCCGCCTCTGCCACGCGAAGAGTCAACGCCCTGGGAGAGAAAGGATTTATCGGCCGCCGACGCTTTCACCCTAATGCATCACGATCTTGACGTTTGCACGAATTCACTTCAATACGCGATGATACTCGACGTTGTTAACAATCTTTTGCTTTACGTCGAGCCAAGGAGAAAGGAGGCACTCGAGCGTCTTCAAAGAATGAGATTTCAATTGCAATTGCACTCGGTTGAGGATCAAAAGAGGCCTATACAACAATTGCAAAATACAGTCAGGGGCCTGGTGTCGAAGTTGCGAAGACTCGAGCGTGAAACTTATCTATTGCAAAAAGCATTGGCCGACGAGTCGAGCCCGGAATTACTCGTGGAAATGGAAAGACTCGAGGCGCGTGTTTACGAGTGTAAAGAACAATTGGGAGCACGCGCCGAGGAACTCGACGTTATGCTGAGTTGTTACAAGGAAACAACAGCCCCGGCTATAGCCGCGTCGACGCTACGCGACAAGCCCGCCGCGGTCGCTAGAGCAGCGGAAATTTGCTTCAAACACGCGCAATGGAGACTGACCGATGCCGATGGACAGCTAGGTATCGCTGATCTAATACTAACGAATTTTTTGTACACGAAAACAAGCAAAACCGACGATTCCGTGGAACACTTGCTCGAGCTTGGCTACGTTAGAATGACGAATCTTTTGCCGAATCAAGTTTACACGGAAGTACTGACGCCCACCGAGCTACAGAGCAACATGCCCGTCGATCGGCAAAGAGCGCTGCGCGTTTTTTGCCGCGAGAAAGCACCGGTCGCTGGCATCTCGGTCAAAGAACACTTCGAGATTAATGTCGTACCTTTGACTATTGGTAAATATGACGTTTTTTTTTTGTTTTTTTTTTGTTTTTTTTTCCCTCGATACAACTATGGCGTACGCACAATTCCGTGGCGATGAACGTCTGTCTTCTGTCTATCTATCTGTCTACGGGTCGTCCAATAGGAAGTTGCTGAAACTAATCGGCTGTCGTTTCAAAACACGTGCCACAGTATCGGAAAAAGCGAAATTGCTTTAAGGCAGTAGTCTGCTTTAGGAGCCGAAAAAAAAGCGTTTTTTCAACAATTTTTTTTGAAAGGGAAGGAAACGATTGCGGTAAACGAAATTTTGAGACGATAGTATATTATATTCAAGCTTTAAAAAACAATTTTTATTATTACAAATTATTGAAATTTGCCAAAGTTGTAACGATTTTTCTGGGGCGCCTGGAGTGTGCACTCGTAAATCGGTGCCGGTGATGGAGGTCGTGCGATGCATCTGAAACAGTGGAACCAAATTTTTTTTTAGTTTTTATAAGTTCCTTTTCTATGTGAACTAAAAAAATACCGAAGAAATGACGAAATTCCAAATTTTTTCGAAGTTTGAAAAAAAAATTCACTTTTTTGAAGAAAAAAAATTCACTTTAAGTTGCAAAACAAGTAATTTAAATAGTACTTTTGTCCAACTTTTTTAGTTCAAATAGAAGATAATTCAATACTGAAGCTAGATCACTTTGGTTTTTTTTCGATCGGACATATATTGTTTTTACTATCGCCGGCACCGTTTTCCAAAACTTGTGAAAATGAAAACTCGAGAAAACGGGCTGTAAAGTTCTGCCCGAGCATTCGCACCTGCTCGACGCTCGGCCACTAAAACTGATCTAGCTTCGAAAATATGTCGAATTGGCCTCTAAAATTTTGAACACATATTCTTGGATAGTTTTGGAATAGATTTAAGACAAAAACGAAAAATCGATTTTTTGAAGCCTGTAAAGCAGACTACTGCCTTAATTTAATCGTCGAAATAAAGCGAAAAAAACGCTCAGAACTTTTTACTTCATCTAATATATATATATATATATATATATTTACACTGCCGGCCAAAAGTTTGGATAAACCAGTCGAAATTTTCTGACCGCACTAAAAGTTAGGATAGCGGAATGAGAAATAAAGATAATTGAATATCCCAATGTCTCTTTCCATTTCAAAGAGTGTCCTCTTTGAAATGCCTCTAAAGAATAAATTTACCTTTATTTTGCTTTTTTTTTCTTTTTTTTTTTCGAGAATTTACGTTTTTTTTTTTCGCCCCGGTTCCGCACTTTTGTAGGTGGCCATTTTTTTGGCCGACGAAAATTAACTGCAATGTTTGTGGAAGAATTTTTTCCTCAGTTTTTTCCCATGCTAAACTTAAAAAGCATATCAAAAACTACGTTTTCGATTTTTTTTTTTTTTTTCTTCTTTTTTTTTTTAGGCTTGACGAAAAAATTCTTCAATACAATGCTGAAGTTTTGCTTCCCCGAGCGGGATCCCGATGGTATCGAGGAACCACCGGCACCTCAAAGGGACTCGTCCTTTTACGTGCCAATGGAGAGACGAGACGACGTTGAGAAGATGAAGGAACGAGCTGACAAGAATAAACTATTTATTTACATTAAAATACCGGAAGTACCGGTCCGTGTCTCATATAAGGTATGATATATATATATATATATATATATATATATATATAGAGAGAGAGAGAGAGAGAGAGAGATTTATATTAAGAAAGTTTCTTGTAAATGAGGAAATTTTATTCATATTCTTATTGACCAGCTGATTGCTTCAATTTTTCCTCACTCAGCAAAGCTCATGGTCGCGACAAAACGATAACTTCGTCTGTGTTTAAGGCAGTAGTCTGCTTTAGGAGCCGAAAAAAAAGCGTTTTTTCAACAATTTTTTTGAAAGGGAAGGAAATGATTGCGGTAAACGAAATTTTGAGACGATAGTATATTATATTCAAGCTTTAAAAAACAATTTTTATTATTACAAATTATTGAAATTTGCCAAAGTTGTAACGATTTTTCTGGGGCGCCTGGAGTGTGCACTCGTAAATCGGTGCCGGTGATGGAGGTCGTGCGATGCATCTGAAACAGTGGAACCAAATTTTTTTTTAGTTTTTATAAGTTCCTTTTCTATATGAACTAAAAAAATACCGAAGAAATGACGAAATTCCAAATTTTTTCGAAGTTTGAAAAAAAAATTCACTTTTTTGAAGAAAAAAAATTCACTTTAAGTTGCAAAACAAGTAATTTAAATAGTACTTTTGTCCAACTTTTTTAGTTCAAATAGAAGATAATTCAATACTGAAGCTAGATCACTTTGGTTTTTTTCGATCGGACATACATTGTTTTTACTATCGCCGGCACCGTTTTCCAAAACTTGTGAAAATGAAAACTCGAGAAAACGGGCTGTAAAGTTCTGCCCGAGCATTCGCACCTGCTCGACGCTCGGCCACTAAAACTGATCTAGCTTCGAAAATATGTCGAATTGGCCTCTAAAATTTTGAACACATATTCTTGGATAGTTTTGGAATAGATTTAAGACAAAAACGAAAAATCGATTTTTTGAAGCCTGTAAAGCAGACTACTGCCTTAAGGCAAAAAAAAAAACCGCTCAAAGACAAGACCTAGGCGAACGCAAAAAAAAAAAAAGAATAATTACGAAATGAAGACCCGACGTTGTGACGCATTTCGGAGCGTTTCAATGTAAAGCTTATATTATGAAGACGCTATTAAGGCAGAACACCACTGTGACCCCCTGTTTTTTTTTGCCATTTTTCAAGAATTTTTTTTTGTGGGAAAAAAAGAGATATTCGAAAAAATTTTTTTGTTTGTTTTGTTCGTTGTTTATTGAAGATACATAAAAAAAAAAATGTTCAAATTTTTCACGCCCCATGGTGACACGCTGGGGAAGCTCCCGCGTCAGGTACTGTGTTGCCTCTGCAGTGGTTCGCGGCACGCAGCAGAACTCTCTTGAAAGTCGATCTGAAACAAAAAAAATACCGAGTGTTTTCGTTAATAATATGATATTTTGAAGAGAAGTACACAGGGATTTGAAAAAATATTGATTTTTAAAAAATAGCCACGCTTTTGAAATTAAGGCAGTAGTCTGCTTTAGGAGCCGAAAAAAAAGCGTTTTTTCAACAATTTTTTTGAAAGGGAAGGAAATGATTGCGGTAAACGAAATTTTGAGACGATAGTATATTATATTCAAGCTTTAAGAAACAATTTTTATTATTACAAATTATTGAAATTTGCCAAAGTTGTAACGATTTTTCTGGGGCGCCTGGAGTGTGCACTCGTAAATCGGTGCCGGTGATGGAGGTCGTGCGATGCATCTGAAACAGTGGAACCAAATTTTTTTTTAGTTTTTATAAGTTCCTTTTCTATATGAACTAAAAAAATACCGAAGAAATGACGAAATTCCAAATTTTTTCGAAGTTTGAAAAAAAAATTCACTTTTTTGAAGAAAAAAAATTCACTTTAAGTTGCAAAACAAGTAATTTAAATAGTACTTTTGTCCAACTTTTTTAGTTCAAATAGAAGATAATTCAATACTGAAGCTAGATCACTTTGGTTTTTTTCGATCGGACATACATTGTTTTTACTATCGCCGGCACCGTTTTCCAAAACTTGTGAAAATGAAAACTCGAGAAAACGGGCTGTAAAGTTCTGCCCGAGCATTCGCACCTGCTCGACGCTCGGCCACTAAAACTGATCTAGCTTCGAAAATATGTCGAATTGGCCTCTAAAATTTTGAACACATATTCTTGGATAGTTTTGGAATAGATTTAAGACAAAAACGAAAAATCGATTTTTTGAAGCCTGTAAAGCAGACTACTGCCTTAAGGCAAAAAAAAAACCGCTCAAAGACAAGACCTAGGCGAACGCAAAAAAAAAAAAAGAATAATTACGAAATGAAGACCCGACGTTGTGACGCATTTCGGAGCGTTTCAATGTAAAGCTTATATTATGAAGACGCTATTAAGGCAGAACACCACTGTGACCCCCTGTTTTTTTTTGCCATTTTTCAAGAATTTTTTTTTGTGGGAAAAAAAGAGATATTCGAAAAAATTTTTTTGTTTGTTTTGTTCGTTGTTTATTGAAGATACATAAAAAAAAAAATGTTCAAATTTTTCACGCCCCATGGTGACACGCTGGGGAAGCTCCCGCGTCAGGTACTGTGTTGCCTCTGCAGTGGTTCGCGGCACGCAGCAGAACTCTCTTGAAAGTCGATCTGAAACAAAAAAAATACCGAGTGTTTTCGTTAATAATATGATATTTTGAAGAGAAGTACACAGGGATTTGAAAAAATATTGATTTTTAAAAAATAGCCACGCTTTTGAAATTAAGGCAGTAGTCTGCTTTAGGAGCCGAAAAAAAAGCGTTTTTTCAACAATTTTTTTGAAAGGGAAGGAAATGATTGCGGTAAACGAAATTTTGAGACGATAGTATATTATATTCAAGCTTTAAGAAACAATTTTTATTATTACAAATTATTGAAATTTGCCAAAGTTGTAACGATTTTTCTGGGGCGCCTGGAGTGTGCACTCGTAAATCGGTGCCGGTGATGGAGGTCGTGCGATGCATCTGAAACAGTGGAACCAAATTTTTTTTTAGTTTTTATAAGTTCCTTTTCTATATGAACTAAAAAAATACCGAAGAAATGACGAAATTCCAAATTTTTTCGAAGTTTGAAAAAAAAATTCACTTTTTTGAAGAAAAAAAATTCACTTTAAGTTGCAAAACAAGTAATTTAAATAGTACTTTTGTCCAACTTTTTTAGTTCAAATAGAAGATAATTCAATACTGAAGCTAGATCACTTTGGTTTTTTTCGATCGGACATATATTGTTTTTACTATCGCCGGCACCGTTTTCCAAAACTTGTGAAAATGAAAACTCGAGAAAACGGGCTGTAAAGTTCTGCCCGAGCATTCGCACCTGCTCGACGCTCGGCCACTAAAACTGATCTAGCTTCGAAAATATGTCGAATTGGCCTCTAAAATTTTGAACACATATTCTTGGATAGTTTTGGAATAGATTTAAGACAAAAACGAAAAATCGATTTTTTGAAGCCTGTAAAGCAGACTACTGCCTTAAAGGACGATTTTCGAGCAAAATTTCTCGTCGAAAATAGGCTATAACGTTTTTTTTTATTATTGAGATATCGAAAAAATCCTATGTACTTCTTTGGATAATCTAGTTTTATTGATGCAGTCCAAATTTGAAGTCGATCGGATAAAAATTGCTCGAGTTCTGCTGCGTGCCGCACTCAAAAAAGTGGTTTTGAGAAAAAACGCGTTCAAAGGTTTTAGGTTTGTTAATTTATGCGATAAATTGGAAAAAAAAAATTTTTTTACCTTTAATCAGCGATGCCGGCACACCATATAGCTGGCCCTTCAAGAAGCAAATGATTGTCCCTAGGCATCTTTTCTCGAACTTGTAGAGGCTCTTCTTGCCTCTTTTGCAGCGTCTGTGAGCCGTGCGCTCCGCCAGCTCGATCCGCGCTGCGTCGGTTTCAACGCAAAAATTGAAACAATTTGGGCCGATAGTTATCCCCAACGTCTCCAAAACTTTTATGAGGCTTCTCGGGCCATCATTGAATAATAATACCGCGACATCAGCTGCAATATCGACGATTTTTTTGCTCCCGGACTGACACTTGGGGGCTATTGCCCAATATGATTTGTTGTAGCTTACGTTGTTGTTTTGCGTGAAGCCGCCTAAAAAACGCTGCAGCAAATCGTCTCTGCTCAAAATTTTCGAAGACTGGCGTAATTGCCGGTAGCCCGAGCGTCACGGAGCGCCTGCACCGCTCCACAAAATATTCAATATCTCCGAAAATAATTATTCTTTCGACCTGGCTCCAACGGCATCTTAATCTTAAATGTATTTTAGATTTTTCTAGATGGTTTTCAAAAAATCGATTTTTTTGAAGCCGTCACAGTGGTGTTGTCCCTTAATCAACAATTTAATATTTTTTCAATTTATGCGATATAATGAAAATTTTAATATTTTTGCAATTTATGCAATATAATGGAACAATTTAATATTTTCGCAATTTATGCAATATAATGAAGAATTTAATATTTTTGCAATTTATGCAATATAATGAAGAATTTAATATTTTTGCAATTTATTGCAATATAATGAACAATTTAATATTTTTCAAACCTAATATCGAACTTTGTTGTCAGTTTGTCAAGGACAATATATTAAGAAAGGAAATTTGTTTTTTCTTCTTCTCTAAATTTTGATAATGAAAAAGAAGAAAAATTTTTTTTAGCCAATTGAAAATAAAAATGTAAACAAATTTCCTTTCTCTACGCTAAATACTAAAAATATTTACTAAATGACATGAATTATCTAAAATAATTACTAAATACTAAATACTAAAAATATTAACTAAACACTAAATGCTAAATATATTTACTAAGTTAC